>JAJJMA010078847.1:0-21307 GCA_023529015.1 Papaver nudicaule
ATATATATATAAAAGATATCCATCACCATAACCGTAGAAGCCTATCCCTAACCCACTTAACTGCTAAACAAAGATAACCCACACCAACTAATATGACCATACAATACCCATAAACAGGGACGTATCATCTCTTTGTAAAATTGAACAACAAAAGATCATATACAAGTTGCTTGAAGAAAGAAAGTGTATGCAAATCGGTTCTAAATGAATCAAACAGGTTTGTTATGAATCATGGAAAGGATCATCAGAAAACTTTCTAAACCGAATGGAAGACATTTGATTTATCATCAATCAAGCTTGGTAAATTAGATAGATTAAAACTGGAAGAAAAAGGGAATTTGGGTACCGATTTTTGGGTCATGATGTTTAGAGATATAGCCATTTGGATAAAGGAAATCCTTCACAAGATAGTGACAAGAAAAATGGTAGACAAGGAAAATAGTTGGAATAGGAAACTAGGTCCTTTTCTTTCTTAATAAAACTCAAAGAAAACATAAGAGGGAAATCATCAAAATTTCTTGTCATGATGCCAACAAAAACAGGAATTCAATCATCTGTCTTCCAAAATGTGAAGATTTTATAGGGTGGAAGGCTTTAAGAGACTGCTTTAATTCTTTCCTACCCTCTCTTGTGTCACCTCAACAAATTCCCAAAGTTATTGATTTCCCTGTGCAAAAACGAATCAACAATGGTACTCTCAATAGGATCTCAAAGACCATTATTATCAACAAGACTAGTTCTGTCTCTTGGGGGGGTTGTAGCTAAGGAAGTGGTCCTGAAATTAAAGCTCGAAAGATATATAAAGCTCACCATCATCAATAAGTTTTCATATACCTTTCAACCAGAAAATGATGAAGAATGGGCTAAAACCTGGCCAAAATTAAATATGAAAGTAAAAGATTCTGCAATTGAAGTTGACAGATGGAACAACCTTGATGAATGTATTCCAGCATCAGTACTCAAAGAGGTAAGATCATGGTTAAAGATCAAAGGTTTACCAATCAATCATTGGGAGAGAAAAATCTCACAGAAATCAGAAATTGGTTGGGAGGTTCGGGTAAAATAGATAAACAAAAACATCTTTAAAAAACCCAGAAATTTGTAGGATGACAGTCAAATCTGCAGCCAAAAACCTTCCTTTAGCTATTGAAATCAAAATTGATGGAAAATATCTAATTCTGGTATTATAATGGGATGCTTTTTTCGAGCAGAAAAAATCTCTGCCCGGTAAGGAATACTCAGAGATTCTGCACAGGCTAGGTCCCACCCCAACATCAAAAGTTCAGAAAATGCAAAATTCAAATTCAAATAGTAACAGTAATCAGACAAATGAGTCAAATGCTGAAAGGACTTCTGACTTTCCTAGGGGTGACACAAGCAGTGGGGTGAAATTAGCAAAACAAAATGGAATCAGCCCGAAATTACTCTTTCAAATCCCAAAGCCGTATCAAAATCCTATTTCTTCAATGACACCATCATAAGAAACAAAAATCTCTGGAGATTATTACAACTTCACCAAATGTTAAGTCTTCTTATAGATTGACACAATCCTGCTTATTCCTCACAAATTCTAGAAACAATACCTCTAACCATGGTAGTGTATGATGGCAATATGTCAGACAAGAATGGTATGTCATATAAGAATATAGAGGTAATTGTTACAATAGTTGCAGCTCCAAATCTGAATGAAGAGTTATTGCATCTTCAGTCAATATCCAACACAGTGGAACTCCTTATGGAAGAAACCACCAACTTAGGAGAAAAACATGCAGGAAAAGAGCAACAAGCTCAACTATGTTTGCAAGAATAATTGAGAGACATGTGTCAAGCATAAACAATAAAAGCAAGACTCATACATCTCCATTTAGAAATGGTAATGACACAACAACAACAAGGGGTGAAGAATGTATCAATGTTCCCAAAATCTTATCATGGAATGCAAGGGGGATTAATGATGTTGACAAGATGGACAATCTAAGAGAAATGATTCAAAATTATAAGCCAGATGCAGTGGTTATACAAGAAACCAAAATGATGAAAATTACAAGTTGGTTAGTAAATAATCTTTGGGGCATTGATAGAAACAAGTGGAGTTACATTCCTTCTCAGGGTATAAGGAGAGGCATGCTGACTATATGGAATGATGACAATTAGAGTGCATTGATGAACAATACTCAGCCAACACTCTAAATCACAAGTTTCTAAACAGGAAAGACAAGTTTGAATGGACACTAACAAATGTTTACTCACCTTGTCATCCTGATGAAATAGAAGAATTTTAGGAGGAATTCCACACTATAATGGGGTGGATCTCTTCAGTTTGGTGCATTACAAGTGAATTTTGTTAGAGCAGTGCTCGGTCAAACTTACTAGTGTTGGTATGTCAAGCTAGTTGTCAGTTTTAGATGTCAAAACACAATTCTTGATTTAGTCTACTAAAGATTAGATTTTGGAATTGGGATATACCCTGGGTAGTAGGAGTTGTGACTTGATATTGAATTTCTTATATTCTACTTATTCTATCTTTCGAAATAGTCGGCTACTTTAGTAGATACTATAGCATATTGAGATGTATGTATTATTGTCTACTTAACCATGAGTTATGATGTTATGCTTTCCAAACTAAGTTTAGAAGATACATATGAGATAGATTCAATAAGCTTTCCATTACAATAATTTTCTTGTGCATCAATGTAGGAGAATGGTGAATCTAAGGAGTAATACTCAGGAGCAAGTACGATGGATTTATAGCTCAGGACGTGTCCACGTCTAAGTACGGAAATTAGCCCAGCCGAAGTACTTCGAGCGGATCTAGTTAAAACCCTAATTTGGGAATAGGCAGTTCACGAAACGGTTTGTGAACAAGTGCTCCGGATTTTCCTCATGAGTTCCTAAAGTCATGTTTTGAACACATACATATACGTGAACAAGACATCCGTCTATTTATCCTAGATCTCAAGTCCAAACGGTTCTCGAACCGTTTGGTGAATATCTTTGAGATATTTACCCGGGTTTAACAGATAACTCCTGTATCGCTCAGATAGACTTGATCTTAATAGCAAAATATCCTTTGTAGTCTATCTATCGAATCTTAATTAATCGTTCAATATGATTTCAATTGTTCACAATTCTCTTGGAACCTTATCATGAAGTAATTTAAGAGCTAACAAACTGTTTGGTGATAAACTCAAAAAGGTTTCCATGTGGGATTAAACTGTGACACTTTATGTGCAAGTAAAGTAACGTCGTCTACCCGGTCACTAGCTAACTTGTAGCACAAGGAGTCTTTTGCGTTTCCTAAGCAACCTATCTTATTAAATACTATAAATAGAGGACTCCAGAACGAAAACCACAAGCATCAAGAAAACGTAAAATTTCTCTGTCGAATTTCTACGTAAACTCTTTACATTTTGGTGTAGGCTTGTTGGGGAAGTCACCCTATATTAGGTAGCAATTCCTCCGAGGGATTTACCTAACAACTATAACAACTTCACTTGAGAGTTAGGAAGTACAGGTAGGCGATAACATACCTTTGTGATAATTATCAGAGTAACATGTAACCTTGGTAGCTTCAGCTGGTTCTTGTCTATTATTCGATCCTTCTCTTTAGCAATAAGGTCATTCAAGAACAGTTCAGCGACAACAAGCTTGAGAGAAGAAGCGTACGACTGCACACGGTGTTGTAAGACCTAGTTAGCTCTGATTGTGTAAGTTTGTGATTGTGCCAACACTAACTTGTAAGTGTATTTCCCTATAACCTTGATCATATCTAAAGGAAGTCACCTTCGTGTCTTAAAATCTTGGAGGACGGCTCGGAATACACAAGGTAATCTAGGTTGCAAAGCTGAAGTTACCTAAAGCCTTTAACAACGGTTAAAGCAACTCCTAGGCATGTAAAGGATGTCAGCTAGGGGAATCAAGTGTATAGGGTCTTGAGAGATCCAAGAGACGTAAGAAGTGCGACACTAGCTAATTTGCTTGGAGGGATAAAATCGTTCTCTTCTACATCTCAGGCCGAAGTCTTATACTAGGCTAGTGTTTGTAGACACCTTACTACTGTGCGGTGTTCAATATGCACTAGGTCCCGGGTTTTTTCTGCTAGATCGTAGTTTCCTCGTTAACAAAACTTTTGGTGTCTTGTATGCTTTATCTTTCCACATTATATTTTTGATTATATAATTAAAGCAACACAAGTTGTACGTTATCAACCTGCAATTAATTCCCTATACTTTCGAGGGATTCACCAAGACTTGTCTTGCGTCGGAATCGATTGTTTACGATCCAACTCAGGTTGCATAGATTTGTATATTGATTTTTGAGATTGTTCATATCTTACCATAAACTCACGAACCACGAAAATTTTGTAGTATTTCGGTACCCCTGATTTTTCAACTTTAATGCAGTCAAAAGAAAATGAGAAAGAAATAAGCCACGAGGGTCAAAATTAGGCAAGAAATTGTTCAATGAATGTGTTGCTCAACAAGAAGTCATTGATCTGCCAATTAGTGGAGGCTTGTTCACTTGGTCCAATATGCAAAAAGACCCCATCTTGTGCAGATTGGACAAATACCTCATATCTCCAGCATTTGAAGCTCAATACCCTCAAACTGCACAAATTCAACTCTCAAGAAACACTTCAGATCACTTTCCCATTTTTCTTACAACCAGCAATGTAAGTATTGTGAAATTTCCCTTTAGAGTGGAGATTTTTTGGCTCTCCAATATCACCTTTTTGACCAACTTGGAGGTGTGGCAATGGTTTATAGTGGCACTCCTAGCTACATATTGGCTAAGAAACTACAAAACCTAAAATACTTCTAAAAGTTTCGGGCTAGGGAACAATATGGTTAGGTGAAGAGGGACAAAGAGGAATTCAATGCCCAAACAGATGATCTGAACAAGAAGGAAGAAGCTTGATGATCAGGTGATGCTTTTAACTCATCGTTTCTTTTTGAAGCTTTAAAGGAGTAAACTTTTGATGATTCTTAGCTTGATGATTCCTTCGTGGGATTATATCAACTCTTCGTGAGATTGGCTAAGATTATAAGAATCAATGCTTGAGACTTCGTTTCGCTGGAATTCTTGTTATGTTTTTGGGTCGACTTTTCTTGTATAATTCACCAAAAATTCGATAATTAACTTGAACTTACCTTCTGTATTTTTGTTAATAGATCGCTGATTTTTAGTCACAAAATTTCTTTTGGAGTTTGCTAAAATTGGAAAAATCGTTGAAAAACGTCGACGTGTGTTTTTTCTTCGGGAATGACACATACATGGGGGAGAGTTCTTTATTAAACTTGCGCTTAATGGTAATATCTTTGTGGGGAGCGCGGTCGTGGAAATTAAGGAGAGTATTGTACCTGTTATCTCTCCTAGGTGATACGACAAAGTTTATCTTAATGAAATCATCTTTTCGGTTGTGTTTGTCGAGGTCTTGATAAATCTCTTGGAAATTCACGATGAACCCTTGGTCCTTTCTTGATTTGTCATATTTTGTGAAAGACTGGGGGAAAAGATTTAGTACGGATCTAAGTGACCTATTATTTAGCATAGTCTTTTCGAAGCTGTGCTTAAAGGAGAGTTAGTCAATTTAAGTATTTTTACACAAAGAGAGATAAGTTAAGACTAAGGGGGATAACACATCGAATACAATAGTATCACTTTAGTTTCTGTACAATGAACTAAACGTGTAGACAGTATTATAAAATATTACTTCTTGGTTAACAACTTGGTGAGGAATTCCTATTCGGCCATGGAAACTCTAAGGGGGAGTTTAAATGTAAAGTTGTTACCGCTACGAATCTTCAACAATTGAGCTGAAAGAATACATGCTGAACCAAGAGAAGAATACTTTTTAGACACACAAATTCAAAGGCGTCGAAGATTCAAGAAATCAAGTGCATATTGATTGGAGTCAATTTAATTTTTGATGTGTAATATTGGTTTTGTCACTAAATTTGACAAAGGGGGAGATTGTTAGGGCACTATGTCCGGTTGAACCCACTGATGTTGGTATGTCAAGTTGGTTGTCAAAGTTAGTTGACTAAAACTCAATACTTGATTTAAGTCTACTCAAGTCAATTTCTGACTAGGGTTAGATTAGGAAGTTGAGACACGGATAGAAGCAACCTGAAGATTGAAGATGGAGCGGAAGCGTAGAATCTAAGAGGACTTCTCTAAAGGTTAGTACAACTTTGATTCGATGAACGTCTATTACCTTTTCTATCCTCCAAAATTTAGTCGAGATTTTAGTATGACTATAGTGGAAAATTTAAGAAGAAAATTCTTTCCAAGATTTGATTCATCTCGATGATGATCTTGAGAGTGGTGATCAAGTTCTACTTGATTAATTTTAGGATATTCAGATTAGAATTGCATCATTAAGTTAGTACAATCTAAGTTTACTTAGTTTGGAAATTGAAGCTAACTCTTTTAGACTCATGAGTATTAGATTCACCAACCTTTCTTTTTTAGGTTTGCCAACCGATGTGGGCAATTACTAAAGGTTCTCCAACCTTTGCATTTGACTTCGCCAACCTAACAAGCTTTTTAGGCTTTGGGTTCGCCAACCTTTGCAACTAGGTTCGCCAACCTTTAGAGTGTAAGTTGGCCAACATTTCAATTTAGGTTCGCCAACCTACATAGAGTAAAATCTTGAAAAGTCACTTTCTGGGCTACTAGGCATGATTTGGTCTTCTAGGCAACTAAGTTGGCCAACCTTTGAATTTAGGTTCGCCAACCTAACAATTCTATTTTGATTTTGAGGCAATCTTTTTACACATATTAGTGGCACTTGTGACACTATTTTTGGGTGAATGAGATCAAGGTTTTCTTTCCTTTAATGATCAAACTTAATTTTATTAAGTTGTCATCTTGAACTAGGAAACTACTACATTTACCGTTATACTTTATTAAGGAAATCCTTAAGAAGAGTAATTTCATTAATTGTGGTAAGTCACCTATGTTTGGTTAATTCTACGGTATTATTGTAAGTAAATTATCTTTGGTAATTACTTGCACGCTATTATTAGTAATGCCTTGAATTAATTGGAAATAGCTTATCTTTAGGAAAGACTTATCTGAGGAAACAAGTTTATTCTTGCCATACTTAGAGAGTTCCTTCCTTACTAATGAGAATACTTGAATCTCAAGTTAGATTTATTCTAAGCAACTATGTATCATCCTCCAGTATAAATAGAGAGGAAATGCAATGCTACAATCGCATCCCTTACACTTACGTGAGCATTAAGTTGCATTGTTGCCTCCAAACCGTTTTATCGGTTTCGACTAAAAAGTATTTTCTTTGAGAATCCGAGAAGCACAAGTTCTTAACCTATCTTAGTTGATAGCTTTTGATTTGTTGATTGGTCGTCTTATACAACGAAAGTTGCGAGCCGTAAAGAGAACCTATCAGGATAGGAGATTTCGCTTAGGCGTTGTGTGCTTGTAAGTCCTAAGGAAATCTTGCAAGGGAATCAATCGGGTTTTCTCGATTGACCTTGTTGGTAATAGTTTTGGAATAAGTTCTCTTAATCCAAACTATCGATCTAGGGTTTTACCTCTGAACTCAAGAAGATTCCGTTCACCAAAATTATTATCCAAAAGAGGAATCTTAGTTCGCCATTATCGTTGGAGAATGGTTTTGGTTTTTAAGTCTTTATAGCGCGCGGCTAAAGCAACTTCTGGTGGTTGTGGAGTTTTTGGCAATCACTACAGGAATCAAGTGCGTAGAATCTTGCGAGGTACACGAAATGTAAAGGAGCGCGCCTGCAGCTGAATTGCTTGCAGCGCAGGTTCGGTCTCAACTACATCCCAGTTCGAGGCTAGTGTTTGTACCGGCTTAATAAAGTGTGGTGCTCATAACTGGCACTACACCAAATTTGGCGGATTGCCACACATTTTAGCAACGGTAATACTGTCGTTGCTATATAGCAACGTGAATGGGCCGTTGCTAAATTTTTTCGCCGTTGCAGAAATCCGAAACGGCTGAGTTTCTGTTGCGAATTGCAACAGTTTATTTTTAGCGCGTGCCGTGTACGCGTGCGGCCATCAACACCTCCCAACACTTTCTATTATTTTTCTACCCTATTATGTAAGCCTCCAGTCTTATTCCACCCATAGATACGAAGTGTGTGAGATGGACGTGTGACTTGCCATTTACAAGGCTTAACCCTCCATCCATCGATCTAGCCTCTAACCATTTTAGGTTTTCTTTATGCAGAGAAGAAAAGGAAGAAGCTACAGAGAGAGTTTCATCGATCTACCACCACTACCATAATCGTTATCATCAACATCAATACCAACCTTTCGACTACTACCACCACCACCATCGTCGTTATCATCAATACCTGGAATTAGGAAACCCTAGAATCAGATTTTAGGAAATCCTATAATCAGATTTTTTTTGTTTTCTTAATTTTTTCCAAGGATTCTCGTCGTCAATCTTTATCAGGTGATCTGAAATCAGTTTAGTCGAATTTCGATTCCTGTTTATTTGTTAATTTTGTTTGATGTTAAGGTTCAATTTGTTTTATTCGTCAATCTCTACCTACCACTGATTCTTCTCTTGGTTTCTTTTTCAGGAGAGAAAGAGTTGATGCTGCAAACCCTAGCTCTAACTTGGTTGGATTTTGAGGTGACTACTATCCTTTTGATTTCTTCATTCTTTTTATTCTCCCAACTGATTTCAGATCTGACCATCTTTTATTTTGGTTTTACTTCATAGGGGTTGTTGTTGCTGCTGCTGGAAATGACAAAGCAAACCTTAGATCTAGCATTTTTGAACTTTAAGGTGACTTCTGCTAACCTTATTTTTTTCTTTAATTTAAGTGTCTGTTTGTTTTTGTATAATTTTGCTTCATTTTTCTAATTTTTGGCTAAAATATGACATGCTTTAGGGAATTATGATACTAGTTTACACATGTTGGTTGGTCCATTTTCTCAGATCTGATCTATGTTGGTCCCTTTATTTTTCAAACATGAGGTTAGAGTATTTTCTCAGAAGAGAGTTTATTAAAGATGTTGAATTGGGCAATGGATATTGCTAAGGATCCTGGTGGTTCTTCAGAGGAGAAATTAGTTGAAGTTTCTATGAACTGTGGTGATAATGGAGGTTTGGCGCTACAGGGGTTGGCTCTGTCAGCTCGAAAAGTTCGTCTTCATGGTTTTGTCAGTGGTGAAAATTCACTTCCGCAGGTAGTTTTCCGTGGATTTCTTTTCTTTTCCGTGCAAGTTTTAGCTGGTTTCTATTGTATACAGTTAATAACTGCATACTTAAATTGTTATTCTAATTGTTTGTGTATGATATATTACTTAAGTTGTTCTGTTTTTATCGGTATGAGCTGATAATTGTGGAGGCAATGTAATACTTAAGCTGTTCTGTTTTTATCGGTATGAGCTGAAAATTGTGGAGGTATTGTAATATAAATACGCTGATTTTTCTCTTTGTGTATTGTAGGCCAATAACACTCTACTGTATATGTAAATGGTCTGTGTAATAGCTAGTGTTAACAAATTTTTATTAAAACATGTATGCGTGCGTCATATATGATAACTTGATACATAGTCAGCAGACTGTAGATGGTGAAAAATGAGAGAGGGACAAGATTGTAAAAACACTCTCTAAATAGGCCTAACCTAGAGGCAATTGCCTATTCAGGCACATCTCCATAGCTCAGAATGCAACCCGTTCTACGAGCCGAATAAACTCTCTATGAGTTCTCTCTTATAGCCCCCGGTGGAGAGGATGATATCATAGTGCAGTATTGATAAATCTCACCAACACATTAAACCCATTAATCTGCTTCATGTCGACATCGCCTCGAATTCCTCGGCATCAGAACCAGATCACTATATGGTACATGGTGAAGAGTTAACAGAGATACATCCTCATGGATTTCCTCTTTATACGACTTAACATTCGAGTCTTAATGAAAACCTCAGGAATTTTTTATCGAAGTTCTAGGCCTGTCCAGAACTCCCTGAGAAGCGTACAACAGCCTAAACAGGCTTAAACAGACCTCATCCTAAACTCAGGATGGTCTAACACACCATGGATAAACACGCCATGACTTCAAGTATGTTGTAGCGTAGACACGCACATCATAACCAAGATATAGCCAGCACGGACCAGCTGCAACAAAGTTGACCTTGGCCAGATGCTAAAGTCATAACGCCACATAGCATGGCATTACGAACCATGAGCCATGACGAGGCTAGCGCTTTACAAGTATAACCTTGGCCAAAGGCCAAAGCCGTGGCGCTATGAACCATGGCGCCACAACGAGTTGGCCTTGGCCAGAGGCCAAGGCCGTGGCGCCATAAGTCATGGCGCCATGAATAACAGGGCTAGCGCTAAAGCGCTTTACAAAATAGCCTTGGCCAAAGGCTAAGGCCGTGGCGCCATGAACCATGGCGCCACAACGAGTTGGACTTGGCCAAAGGCCAAGGCCGTGGCGCCATGATAACATGTTAGCGCTAAAGCGCTTTGGAGATTGCCTTGGCCAAAGGCCAAGGCCGTAGCCTCTTGGGATATGGCGCCACAAGCCAATGGCGCTATGAACTCCTGGCCTTGGCCAAATAGCCAAAGCCACTCCTATACTCGTGTCCTAGAGGCACCACGCTCACGTTGGTCATGGCGCCACGCCATACGATCCTACTCATACTCAACACAACTCAACTACGCAATATCTGCGTATCACTCGAGACATCAAAACATCACACGGGGGGATAACTTTAGGGGTATTGGTCTGGCGGTCTACGACAGTTGAAAGAAACTGATAGAGATAGTGGACAATTACGAGAAGATGGCGCGAGTGGACATGTTCTACACAACTGAGGCAGTTACGGAAACCAATCCATGTCCTCCACTCCTCCACTCTTCCACGACTTACACCTTCTCTGTCGAGAGATCAGGGTGAGTTCAAATTTATTAATAGAGGCCTCCTCTATCTTCCAAGGCAAGAAGAGAAGATTATCCAGAAACAACCAGACATTCAGAACACCTGAATGAACCAGAGCCTCATAGTAAACACGTCTAAGCAACCAACACACTTCGATCCTTGGAGATTTCCAGTCACTTTCACGACGGAAATCTTGAACTCTTACACCCAAAACACATCCTCAACCTGATCTCAAGTTTCTTCGATGTTTCCCTCCCTAGATCAACCTCTGTCCTCTCTGTGACCGAAGCAAGACATGAACGACCATTGACTTGGTTTAGGCTCGTCTTGTTCGACTTTGATCTCGAACACTATGAAAGTACCCAGAGACTGTGCATTGTTTTTCCAGGTAAAAACAGTTGGCGACCACAGTGGGAGGTCATTCTCTCGGTCCCAGAAGGTTATCTATGAGGAAGCGTCTACCCTGGGAGATGACGGCGCAAGGATCTCACTTCAATACAACAATCCACATCGGGAGCTTCACCGCCTACGACAAATCAGCAAAGGAGGAAGCTACTCTTCTCATTGAAAAACTATGTGAAACCCTTCACTTTCGAAAGGACAGCGTATAGACACGTTCGAGGCCCTCAACCGCATTGCTTTCGAAGCCAACCTCACTCCAACCTTACCCATGATTTCTGAAATGTTCATAATGGCTGAAGCACAGACGCAAGACATCACTTTCACCGACAAGGATATGCTGGCTGAAGAAGGACACCACCGTGCCCTCTATGTGACCGCTCACGTCAAAGGTACGGAGTTCAAGAGAGCGCTAGTCGACACCGGAGCAGCGGCCAACGTAATCTCCCTCAAAACGCTGAGAATCGCAAGAATTCCTAAACAACAAATAGTTTACCATCCCATCGTAATGAAGGACTTCGAAAGGAACAAAACGAGTACGTATGGACACATCAACTTGGAGTTGAAGGTGGGGCCCATCCACACAAAGGCTAAGTTCCACGCAATCGAAAAAGAACCAGAGTACCACATGATACTAGGAAGGCCCTGGCTACACGAGAACAAAGTCGTTGCTTCTACTTACCATCAGTGCTTGAAAGCAGTCTTAAACGAAGGTATCGTCCGTGTAACTGCATCCCCATCCCCCTACTCATCAATATACGACGCTGAGTTTGTAGATTCGAAAGGCGAAGCGTCTCAACACCGAGACAAAGTCTACAGTATACCACTCCCGAACTGGACATCCCTGGAGAGAGGCGACCCGCAACAACAGTCGGGCGGGGACTCGAAGCAAGGAGAAGGAGGGAGTAAGGCAGTAACACACAAAAGGACAGGAAGCTTCGTGACGACCCAGGACGCTAAAGGGAGAGTGGTCTACCTCCGACGTCAATTCTAGCAATTAGCAGGGGAGACTAGTCATAGCTCTCCCCGCCCTGGAGAATGCAACTACAACGAGCAACAAGTCGAGGACGAAGTCCAGGAAGCGCCCCCACAACTGCAGGACGGGACGGACTCCACCTCAGACGTACTCGAAACCATAAATATCGGAACAGACGAGTCACCCAGGCCCATCTTCATAAGCTCAGCCTTGTCACCTGAGGAGTGCGCCAAGTTCGTAGGCTTACTAAAGGAATACCAGGACACGTTCGCCTGGACGTACGAGGAGATGCCGGGTTTCGATGAAAAACTGGTAACACACCACTTGTCCATAATTCCAGGTTCTAGACCAGTCAAGCAACAACCAAGGAATTTCAGACACGACGTGGAAGAACAGATAAAAGCCGAGATACAGAAGCTGCTAACAGCGGGGTTCATCAAACCAATCCAACACACCACTTGGCTAGCAAACGTGGTACCTGTTAAGAAAAAGAACGGCCAAATACGTTGTTGCGTCGACTTCAGGGACCTGAATAAGTGCTGCCCAAAAGATGACTTCCCGCTCCCTAATATCGACATGCTTGTAGATGCCACCAGTGGACACGCCATGTTCTCTTTCATGGACGGATACAGCGGGTATAATCAAATAAAGATGTACGAGCATGACGCCCCGAGAACGGCATTCCGGACACCCCTTGGGAATTTCTACTGCACGGTCATGCCTTTCGGTCTAAAGAATGCGGGAGCCACCTATCAGCGAGCGATGACAGCCATTTTCCACGACATGATGCACAAGGAGGTCGAGGACTACGTAGACGATGTAGTCGTGAAATCCAAGACCAGGGCGTCACACATTGAGATCTTACGACGCTTATTCGAGAGATGGGAGTACAAACTAAAGATGAACCCTTTGAAGTGCGCTTTTGGAGTTTCTTCAGGGAAGTTCCTCGGGTTCCAAGTAACAGAAAGAGGGATTGAGGTCGACCCGTCCAAGACCCATGCCATTACTACCATGCCACCGCCTCAGACGGTGAGAGAACTAAAAAGTTTCATGGGGAATGTCTCCTATATTCGACGCTTCATCCCGGGACTCGCCCAATTCGTGGCTTCGTTCACCCCCTTACTAAAGAAAGATGCTACATTCTCCTGGACATCTGTTCAACAAGAAGCGTTCCACAAGATACAACAATTGCTCCTATCATCGGCGGTCATGAAGCCTCCCGCACGAGGATGACCACTACTTCTCTACACCGCCTCGAGTGACGTCGCAATCGGAGCGTTGTTGGCACAGGAGGACGAAGGAGGGATGGAATGCCCGGTCTACTACATCAGCCGTACCCTAAAGGATGCGGAGCTTCGATATCCCAAAGCTGAGAAAGCATGCATGTCTCTGGTTTTTGCAGTACAGAAACTTCGACATTATCTCCTTTCCAACCAAGTAGTCCTGATGGCGAAGGCGGATCCTATCAAATATCTCCTCTCGAAACCCGCCTTGATTGGGAGACCATCAAGGTGGCTACTACAGATGTCCGAATTCGACTTAGCTTGTGTGTCTCCGAAGGCCATCAAAGGGCAAGCAGTAGCCGACCTTCTTGCAGCATTCCCGGGAGAGACTCAACGACCCTGCACGAAGAGGTACCAGGAGAGTTCCCCGAGATAACGTTGGTAAAAACAGACACATGGCTGTTATACTTCGATGGATCCGCCACCCCGAGCGACAATACTGGAGGAGCGGGCGTCGTCTTGGTATCCCCAACGGGTGAAGTATTCTCTCACTCGTTCAAATTGGATTTTAAATGCACCAACAACTCGGTCAAATACGAAGCTTTCCTCCTTGGGCTATCATTAGCCAAACAAGCAGGAGCTACTCCCTCGAAATTAAAGGCGACTCCAAGATGCTGGTAAACCAGATGAACGGAGTATACTCTCTCAAGGAAATCACCCTCGCTCCTCACAGAGCAGAGGCACAAAAGTTGCTGAACCACTTCCCTGACGCCATCATAACGCATACTGGACGTACTAACAACAGACACGCTGATTGCTTAGCGACCTTGGCATCTAAACTCCAGTTCAAAGGAGTAGAGGAAATGGTGATAGTACGGAGACGGACCGCCCCCTCAACTTGGATGGCGGAAGGCGAGCTCATACCGGACAACGACTGGCGAACACCCATTATCGAAGATCTAGGTAACTATACTACCACACGAAAACTCGGGGTAAAAGAGTTAAAACACTTCTTTCTTTTCATGGGGTGTTGTATCATAGAAACCCAGATGGGTCACTGTCACGATGTTTGGGAGGACTTGAAGCACAACAACAACTCGAGCGTGTCCATGATGAGGTCTGCGGTCAAACTCTTGTCGTACCTCTATATCGACGACTTCAGAGACTTGGCTACTATTGGCCGACGATGGAAGCACAATCCCGGGCTCTACAAGAGACGTGCTTCAACTGCCAAGCTCCCCCTCATCAACCCGAGGCCTTAGTGTGCCAGCCTTCTGAAGATTGGAGAGAACCTTTCATCAAGTACCTCAACGAGAAAGTCTTACCGGAAGATTAACACCTAGCTAGCCGTTTGATTAAAAGATCCAGAAGGTTCCTTTACCACGAAGGAATATTATATCGTAAAAGCTACGGGGGAGGTTTACTTCGCTGCTTGTCAGACGAGGAGATCCCCACGGTTCTGAGAGAGATGCACGAAGCTGAACACCAAGGGAAGAGGAAGTTGTTCCTACAAATCCATGAGAAGTATTACTGGCCAACCATGGAAGACGATGCGGCATCGTTCGTACCGAAATGCCACAAGTGCCAAACTCACGGGAACCTTATCCATACCCCATGCCTGCCACTGCGATCAATCAGCAGCCCCTGGCCGTTTTACAGCTGGGGACTCGACCTCATTGGGAAGATCAACCCGCCTTCCTCGAAGAACCAAGAGTATATCATTACCGCAACAGAGTACTTCAACAAATGGGTAGAAGCAATACCCTTGAAGAGCACAACCGGTGTCACAATCGCGGCATTCATCAAGGAGCACATCATCTGCAGGTTCGGGATCCCTAAACACATTCACAGATGATGGTGTGTCAAACCAATCAATAATATGTTCTCAACTATAACACAATTTCAATAAAGAAGTAGTGAGGTAAGTCGAGTTCGAATCCACAGGGAGGTGTGAGTTCAAGTTGTTACGAAGATTGTGATTGTTGTTGTTTAAACAAAAATTCAGAAAATAGTAAATTTGTGATTCAAATTATGATTAAGGCATTGATCAAAGATTCATTCTCCACAACCAAGCATGAATAATATTAACCATACAAGTATAATCTTCAATAATTTCGATTGTTAACAACCCTAGACAAGTTACAAGTTCAACTAGTCTATAAGATTCCAAGGTCACTTCGTAGAATAAGTTCTCTACTCGTTTCTAGCCAATTAGGCCACTTTGAATAAGTTCTCAAAGTGTAACGTAATTAACCGATATGCTCTATGAATCGGGTTGATCCTAACCACATGCTCACAAGTTCGGCATGTTAACTTAGGGTTGTCTATTACACACTATTGTCCACAACATCCCATTGCAACAAATAATGTTTTACTACTTATGTTAAGATTACTCTAACAATTACGGATTAGAGCTCTCTAAACTAGCATTAGAATTGCATACAAGGTATTCAATTGGCCACTTGAACAACTAGCATACATCTCATGGTCATAATCATAGTAAAAGACAATCAACAAAACAAGAATATTGAAAGATTAACTTGCATAAATTGATTAAAATCTCATGTCTTGGGAGTTTTGAAATCCTCCCCAATCAATAAAGAAAACTAGCAACTCATGTTCTTAAAAGAAAACATAATCTTTGAGAGAAAATAAGTTGTTAAAACTCAAAGAAGAATAAAGATATGCAAACTCAGTTCTTGGGGTTCTCGTGCGCCTCCAAACTGATGTCAAAAGTCCTCCAAAACTCTGCCCTAGAAAGTTCTCTGACCCTCCTTTCCGCCTCTCCAACTGCTGCCCTAAAAAGTGTAGAAAAAGATGTCCATCTCCTGTAAACTGCGGCCCCTTTTATAGACTCTTCTCTATGCCGACCTAAACCCATAGAAAACCCAAGTTTCCTAAACAAACTTAAACTCATGTACTCCCTGGTTTCTCTCTGACGGAACTCAGTTTCCTAATCCTGTCTTCCATCTGCTCCATTCACACATCAACGGCAGTGGTTCCTTCTTGCAACTAATTTCTCTTGCTGTTGCCTAACCTCTTGGCAATTCTTCTCTAATCTCGCTCAGATCCCCAAGTCCAGCCCAAAACCAATGTACAATAACCCTGTAGCCTTTTAATCCGTATCCTGGTCCATCTCAAACTCCCACCAGATCCTTGCTAGAACTGCGGCATAGATGGTTCACAACTGGACTGAGCCATGACAACAGACTTGGCAGTAGCCTCTCTTCTTTCTCCTGTTATTTTCACGTCAAATACTGCCCAAATCTCTGTTTGGCTTTAAACTTCAAAACCTTCGCACATTCTTCTCAATTGACCACCAGTTCCCTGTATAGAACCCATGGCATAGACCCACTCGTAATTGAACTACAACTGAACCTGCATCTGTGAGTATAGGTCATTCAGACATTTAAACAAACACCCTGTGTGCATCACGCTGTTGCCGTAGAGATAGGTTCTGTTTGTTCTTCTAAGCCCTCCAAAACTCCTTCCCTGTAAATTCATTCACACACATAGCAACACAAGCTTCTAATTCATTCAGATGTCCAGATTCTAGTCAATTCTCTTCATTCAATCAATGGCAGCAAATGTCAGACCTTCTCACTGTGTTCTTGTTCTAAACTGACCCAAACTTCCAACCTGGTCTGTACCCAATCTTCAGTTCAGTCCTCTCTTCGATTTCATGCCTTCACCAACCATCGAGACCATGGTTTGCTGTTGTAGAAACTCGGCAGCATCGTCTTCTGTCCCAACTTCAGTTCACGTCAAATCCCCTGTCTTCAGTTCTCGTCAAGAATCACAACCCAAAACCCAGCCAACTCGAACCCTGGCTACACCATTCTTCTCTTGCCTTGTCGAGTCATTCTAACCCTGGTACTGACCCTTGTGCTCGAACCATGGCCTGGGACTGAGCAGTGACTCTACTGTCTAACCACAACTGAAACAGCAACTTGGATTTGAATTTGAAAGGAAAGGGTGGTGGCCCTGAGTAGTTATATCTGGTGCTCCGTAACAGAGCTCCACTAGCACCACACGTGTGCTTTCCTTGTGTGAATCTACTAACTAATCAGGCTTCCTTCTTGCAAATCGGACAAATGCTAAGCCCATTAGATGACTTCCAGCATGCTTATGACCCATTACGCAACTCTTGACTCCAGTTTGTTGTCATGAGTTTAATTTCATTCTTTTTGTTTTGTTTTACGACTACAAAGATATTGTACCTGCAAAAATAGAAAACAACGTTAAATAACCAATTTATGAGGCATTAGCTAGACATAAGTGTATGATTAAGGTACTCTTGAATAGGTGTTTTAAGCACCTAACAACAGACAACGGGACACCATTTGTTAACAAGGATGTGGCGAGCTTACTCCGAAGGTACGAGATCCAACACATCTGCTCCACACCTTACTACCCCCAAGGGAACGGACATGCAGAGAGTACCAACAAGACGTTGATTCGGATCATTAGCAGAACTGTACACGACAACCCGAGGTCATGGCACGAACAGTTGACCATGGCGTTATGGGCCTACAAGATCTCTCCACGAAGATCCACCGGGACGTCGCCCTACTCGCTAGTCTATGGCGCCGACGCCATACTACCAGCAGAGATTAAGATACCTTCCGCCCGTGTCGCAGCAGCAAGTGGTATCCATTGGAATGAAGCTGAGGTAGCCGATTCAAGGATAACAGAGCTAGACTCCCTAGACTCAAGGCGGACCAAAGCAGAAAGACACATAGAAATGTATCGGATAAGACTCTCTCGAGCATACAACAAAGCTGTAAAACCAAGAACCTTTCAAGTGGGAGACTTGGTTCTGAAGACGGCAAAGTACATCCAACGAGACGCCACAGCGCCAAAATTCGCTCCAAGTTGGGAAGGTCCCTATGTTATCTCGAAGGCATCCGCGAATGGATACTACAAGATAGTCACCGTGGACGGAAAAGCGGAGGGGACTGTTGTAAATAGAGTAAAATCTTTGGACTCCTCCTAACCACAGCAGTCCCACTCCAAGAGAGAGAAAATGAGAGAGAGAGAGAGAGAGAGAGAGAAGAAAGAGAGAGAGAGACCAAAAATTATGAGATCCTCTTCCAAACACTTTTCTCTTGATATTTATAGAGATTTATCTCTCCTATTATCCTGACATGTGTCCCACAATCTCTTAATTACAAAAATGCCATTCCTTTATCCTAAAGCTGATCTTGACTTATAGTCTCACTGCCTTGACTGACTCATTTTGACTTCTCCATGGGCTCTTTTATGGGCTTTGGAGTCTTAGTAGGGCTCTTAAGACCTAGCCAAATTCTAGGCATCCACATTAGTCCCCTGACTGCTTGGCCAGGCATTCTTGCCTGGTCAGCAGTCACTCATGGATGCTTTTGGTGCACGTTGATGGTTTCTCCTTACTCTGCTGACTCTATCGCGGCAAGTGCGGTTTTTCGTCATTTAAAATTGAATAAAATTATTGGAGCGAGGGCGTCGCGATGTGAAGATGGACGAGAGGGAACAGTTTGAGGAGAGAAGAGGTGTGCGCGGGTAATGGCTCGACAAGTAAACGTAAAAATCATTCAAGCGCGTATTGGATTCATAACGGCTGGAGAGAATACCATTGATTTTGAAAGAATAATACGAAGAAGAGGGATAGGCGGTGGATTTTGGTGCAGGCGGTAGTAGGTATATACGAGGAGGTTTGGCTGAGACAGTTGGAAGAGAGACGCATGTATAGTAGTGGGCGCGTTTGGATGGTGCGCTCGAAGCTCTTGCGAGAAGATAAGCGAGCTCGGTTTTTTTGGTCCAAATTTGGAATATGATAAGTTGTGGCGACTGATGATTTATTTTATTTTCAAAATATGAACAGATGCGAAAATAGCGCGTGCATGGCTTCAGAAGCTTATGACTATGGCGCGTTAGTGAGGTAGTTGACAGTTTGGAGCTCAACTCGTATAGAGTTTATCCTTCGAGGCGCAATTATCGCCGCGTTTCAATGGTGCGCTAGGGGCCTTTGCGACCAAATGAGCGAGCTCAGCATTCTGCTAGAACTCGGCATATGACAAGGGGTAGTGATTGATGACTCTTGATTCAATTTTTTTTTTACGAGATGGTCTGATGCGAGGATTGATTGTTTTAATCAATTATGATGTATCCTTATGTGACCGCTTGATACTATGCCCTGCGTTAGCTGGAGAGGCGCGCAATTGAAAATTTGTGTTTTTATGGTAATCTGTTATCGTGAATGGGGATTAGTCCCCAAGTATCCATTTTGTGTTTATATAGCTTAGGCGCGCTAAAGAGGCAACTGGCGGAATCTGCTATTGTGCACGGGGATTAGTCCCCAAGTATCCATTTTTTTTTATATGGCTTAGACGCGCTAAAGAAGTAACTAGCGGTTTTGGGTTCGACTTATTATCTATGTTGTTTAGGAGTACTTTGCTGAGGTTGAAGTGTAAATAAGTTGGAACTTTGAGGGAAACCAGCGATGTATTAAGGTTATCAACCCATTAGTCCCCTGATTGTTGAGGAGGCGCCGTCTCTTCAACAATCATACTAGTTGATAACTACTTGAGGCAGGAGGGTGTTGTGTGAGTATGAGCACTTATCCCGAGTTCGAATATGAATAGAAGGCAGAAGAAGTATTTTGTACAAAGTAAAGAGGGGTGACAAATGAATACCTCGCGTTTGACAATCTGAAATGGTGTGTTCGAGTTCCTGTTCCGCTTATGAGGTGGATTCTTTGATAGGCGGTTTTCCATGTGTGGCGAGAATATTTTCTTTCATGGTACAGTCCCCGAGTGCAACGACGTATGGTACGCTACCATTCTGTTTGTGTATTTGAGCGCCCTTGGTGGAACATGGTGGACATCTCTCCGAGTGATCTTTGGAAAGCCCCCGATGTGTTTGGGCGAGATTTTCCGTGTGACGGGCTGTATTTTTGGCAGGCACTGATGCACTAATTGTAGAGTAAGAATCCTTTGAGTTCAACCGAGGTCATTTTCAAACATTTTTTCAAAAAATCTTTTATTGGTAGGGCGCAGATTGATAGTGTAATAGTGAACTCATGTGAGTATCAGGCGGCAAAAGTATAGTGTTCAGTAAGAAAATGAGTATGCGCGCCCAAAGTGATACTCTTGGTTAAAATGTAGCAATTGACTATAATATCAAAGGATGGGAGAAGTTTCCTGATATGCTGCTTCGAGGCTAGTTAAAAGGAGCGTAGGCCTATGATAAAATTGATTTTGTTTTTGTATAAATGAGACGCGTCAAGGCGTTTTTGTATATAAAAAATTTCTTTTACTGGTAGGGCGCGTGTTGGGCGACTCTCCGAGCATGTTCCGATAGTTTGATAAGTAGCGTAGATTAAACAATTGGCATAACGCCCCGAGCGTATTCCAATAATGTGTTGCATAATTTTTGCATAATCTTTCCTGATATGCTGCTTCGAGGCTATTTAAAATTTCGTTTTGCTGGTAGGGCGCGTGTTAGGCGACCCTCCGAGCATGTTCTTGTTTATGTGCCTCGTGGGCTAAATCTCTTTTACTGGTAGGACGCGTGTTAGGCGATCCTCCGAGCATGTTTCTGTTTATATGCCTCGTGGGCTAAATTTCTTTTACTGGTAGGGCGCGTGTTAGGCGACCCGCCGAGCACGTTCCGATAGTATGATAAATGGTGTAGATTAATCAGTTGGTATAACGCCCCGAGCGTATTCCAATAATGTGTTGTGTAATCATGGGTATAACGCCTGTCTTAGAGTGGCCGCGTATTAGGCGTTCCACCGAGCGTGTTCCA
This sequence comes from Papaver nudicaule, assembly GCA_023529015.1. Lineage (NCBI taxonomy): Eukaryota > Viridiplantae > Streptophyta > Magnoliopsida > Ranunculales > Papaveraceae > Papaver > Papaver nudicaule. The sequence goes on from JAJJMA010078847.1 coordinate 21,285, forward strand.
ATAAACGTGTTGTATAATCATTG
>JAJJMA010078865.1:0-21236 GCA_023529015.1 Papaver nudicaule
CTGAACTGTACTTGATAGCCAGTAGAACTGTTTCTGCCGTGTTTGCATTAGTGTTGAGTAGGAGTTACTTTGTGTCACTACCTCAGATTTTAGGATCTCATCTCTCTGGCTGCTGGGATATGGTAGGAAGGAACTGGTGCAACTAGGAGATGATGTTCTTTGTATGGTGTTTTGCGCCAGCATTGTGCATAGGAAAATTTCAAATGGAGTAAATAGGAAATCTGTATTACTGCTACGTTTATGTTATCATAGTGAAATTTAGTGTTTTAACTACTTGTAGAAATGGTCTTTGAAAATTGAAACACACGGGAAATTGTTGTTAGGCTTAGTCTTATTGGGAGTGCTAGTTTGGGTTATACTTCTCTTAGTTACCAGGAGCGGGAGCGAGATTCGCAAAATTTTCAAAAATGAAATTCGAGGAGCGAGTCGGGAGCGTAAAAATCAAATTACATAAATATATTAATTATACTACTAAATGCATAATAAATAAAAATGTAAAAATATAGAACATCAAGAATCTTAATAAAGTGCATACTTTCTACTTCCTAGTCTCTCGATCCAATGTTGTACGTATTGGGGATCGGCCCCGGATCAGGTCTGATCCCCGAGTCTGGCCGACCACAACCGAGTAAATCGGCGATTCACTATATTTTCAAATCTTACCGTCAACGACCACAGGCACACATCTGACGGTCTAAAACTAATATTTTTTTTATATTTTTTCTACTTCTGGCTTATCTTCTTTTTCTCTCTTTCTAACCGACCATATCTTTATTTTCTCTTTCTTCTTCTCCTACCTTATCTTACTTTTCTCGATCGTCTTCTCCGGTAAAAACTAGAATAGCTAAACCATCTCATCTTACTTTCCTCTTTCTTTCTTCTTTCCTTCCTCTGTAATTCGAATTCTATCCTTCTTTCTTTCCTTCTCGATGTCTTGCTTCAATTGCATCGATGGCTTCCTCAATGTTATCTTCTTCCGGATTAAAATCCCAATTCCTATATTGTTCATAATCTGATGATGTATTGAAGATGGAAGGAAGATGGAAGGGTTTTATATTGAGATAAATGACTTAGGAAGTTGTAGTTTGTATTGGTTTTGGGGTGGGTAATAATGGCAGCGAATCTCACGAGTTTGGAGCGCGAATCTCACGAGTTTGGAGCGCGCTCCCATCACGAATTTCAGTGAGGAGCGCAAATTCGCGAATTTGACTGAAATTCGTGAGGTGGTTGGGCGAATCTGGTAACTAAGGTCCGAGTGTTCTTAGTACAAAATTTGGCCTTTTGTTTTGCAACTTAACTTCCAAGTTCTCAATAATGACATGGGTTGTACAAGTAAAGCTACAAGGTCTTTGCAAATGCTTTTTCTGTCCGACGATTGAAATTCTGACATTCATATTATAATCCTTAACTTTGCAGGTGGCTTCTAGCACAACCACAGTGAAATAAACTAGCAGTGTGTATGCAGAAGTTCTAGACTTGCTACCGGATAATATTGGACTCAAAAGCTGGGTGTCAAGAGGGTATATTTTGTAAGGGGCTATGACAGATTCTCATGCCCAGAAATGTTCTGAAGACGAAGGGTGGTGTATGTAAGTACGTTTGTTGGTCGGCCCCCACTGTGGCAACGGTTATCTAGTGGCTATTGTATGCTTAATTAGTAATCTAAGTATCAGCTATTGTACGCTAGGGGGAAATTATTGAATTTGGGATTTTTGTGAAATTGGAAGATGGTGGGGGTTAAGATGGAAGCTGAGGTTCGAAGATCAGGTGCACTATTCCTGATGAAGCACAATGATTATGTGGATGCTAGGAATAAGTTACTCGATGCACAGAAATTATATGCAGGACTTGAATATATTGATGAATTAATAAAAGTATGTGACCTGGCATGTGCAGCAGAGTCTGAGAGTGGAATTGATTGGTACTCGGTTCTCCAAACTAACAAGACAGCCGATGCAGAGTGTAATTACACAGAGCTAATCAGAACCATGGAACCCGTTAAGAACAAGTTTCCGGAAATTAAATCAGCTTTGAGGCTCATCAGAAAATCTTATAGTGTGCTTTCAAATAGAAAAAGACTCTACGAGTTTTATTGCAGACGAGATGGAAGCTTGGGTCGTTGTGGTACTGTGAGGCCATTAGATTTAGCACAATCAGAAACCGTAAATGTGAATAGGGGAGCTACTTCACAAGGATCTACTGGGACTAAGACGGATGCAGAGATTCAAAGATCGGGTGCACTATTCCTGATGAAGCATAATGATTATGTGGATGCTAGGAATAAGTTACTCGATGCTCAGAAATTATATGGAGGACTTGATTATATTGATGAATTGATAAAAGTATGTGACCTGGCATGTGCCGCAGAGTCTGAGAGTGGAATTGATTGGTGCTCTGTTCTCAAGACTAACAAGATAGCCACTGAGTCTGACATGGATTTCAAGTACAAAGAGCTGAGCAGAACCATGTAACCCGTTAAGAACAAGTTTCCGGAAATTCAATCAGCTCTGGGGCTCATCGAAAAAGCTTATAGTGTGCTTTCAAATAGAAAAAGACTGTACGAGTTTCATTGCAGACTCTACGAGTTTCATTGCAGAAGAGATGGAAGCTTGGGTCGTTGTGGTTCTGTGAGGCCATTAGATATAGCACAATCAGAAACCGTGAATGTGAATAGGGAAGCTACTTCACAAGGATCTTCTGGGACTAAGAGAAATGTTAGAGGGGGTTTAATATGCAACTCACACGAGCAGCCTTTGAAGAGGGTAACAAGTTTGGGTGGGGTTAATTGTCAGACCCAATCACATAATAAACCAAAAGGAAAAGTTTGTCGCCAAGAAGCAAGCCTGGATACTGCTGAAAACAAGTCTGGTTTAAATGGAACGGAAGGATCTTTAGGAACATCTTCTGGGAGCCGAATGAAAGCCATGGTTCACAAGGAACCTAATCTACAATTTTATGACCTGAGTAACCATAAGAAGGCTGACGCGTTAGCAGTTGGTCAGTTTTTAGCTTTTTACGATCAAGAAAAAATGCCTCGATTGTATGCTCAAATTGACAGAATAGAAAGTTACTTTGAGAAGAAAACAAATAGCAGAGAAAAGATACTGTATATTAGGTGGCTGAGGCCTGCTCCTGTTGACCCAGATGAGAAACAATGGCATGCTGTAGGTTTGCCTGTTTCCTGCGGATTTTTTAAGCTGGATAGTAACTGTAACATCGTAGTTGGCAGTAGACTTCTTTTCTCGCATTTGGTTTCACCGTTACAGGAATATTGTTATCCAAAAGAAGTTTATCAAATTTGTCCAAGAGAAGGGGAAGTATGGGCACTTTATAAAGAGTGGAAACCGTTTGATTGGTACTCGGATCCTAAAACAAGGGGAGGATGCAAGTTCCAGTTCGTAGAAATCCTCAGTAATTACTCGAAAGATGCTGGTGCTAAGGCTTAGTCTTATGGGGCTACTAGTTGGGTACTAGATTCACCAAAAGCGTGGTCTAAAGTAGTAGTACTACTTCTCTCTCCTAGCATTTGGTAGTAGTTCAAGTAGTAGCTACTACGGAAACGCTGAACGGTTCAGCGCTAGAAGAATATTCTCACAGAATCTTAATAAATCTATTAATATATCTTTTGTATCTTATCCGTTTAAATAATCCAACGGCCCAAAATTTTTTAGCGCTGAATGATTCAGCGCTCAGCGCTGAACGGTTCAGCAACTTGACGTCCAATCTCTCCAAACCCATAAGAACGCCTCTAGAGTACTATCTGACGTGGCTGTCCAGTCTAGTATACTAGACTGGACACCATAAGACTAAGCCTAAGGTTGCAATTTTAGTAAAGGTGGCAGGGGGTGAAACCATTTTCCGAAGGAGTGGATTCTCTTCTCAAATTTCAGCTCGCAACTTGTTTAGGTTTTCTCATAATATCCCAGTTAGCTCCGTAGCTGGTGAGAGGGATGTATTTTCAGGTAAGTTATTCAAACTCGACCCGTTATTAATACCCGAGGAAGTTGTTGTGGTTCCAGTTGAAGCAGAATTCAGTTATGGTTCCAGCGTTAACCGCCATAATTCTAGATCCCCTCGTACAACTTCAGACTTGAATCCCGAAAAATATAAAGTGAATGAATGTGCAGGGGGTGTTGCTCTCTCTTCTGTGGATCAGAATGGCAAACAACTTAATGCCACTTCACTAAGACTTGTTTCACCAGGAACATGTGAAAAAAAGAAGAATCAGGCTGATGGTACATCGGAAAACATATCTTTAAGTAATTGGGAAACGGATGGGTCATCAAAAGAGCTGGTAGGCAACTTATCTGCAGAGAATGACAAAGAGAAAGTGGCAGAACAGATTGATTCTGAGAGTGATCGTGTCAATTTGGGTGGATCAGTGGTGAATGAGTCTGAATGTGGAAATAGTTCAAGAAACTCAGCTGATGCGGTTAATAAGTTAGATATCAGTAAAGTAATAGAAAGCATAAAGAAGAACAAAAATAAGGAATCGAAATGGCAAACTGAAGATGACATGCTTTTCTCCTTGGAAGAGGATCCCATCCTTTCCATGAAAGCTGTTTGTGCTTTACATAGACAGCAATTCGCTATGGGAAAATCAGTTACAGCTTCATTGCATAAAGTCAGCCAAAGATTCAGTTGCTTTAGCAAGTTCGTGGCGCTCAGGTTTGTCTTCAGAAGATCTTCATAGTCTTATATTGTTTTCGATTCTTTCTTATACTTGCTGATACATTCTTAACGAACTATTACTTTCGTCTCATGTTTACTACATTTTGCAAAACATGCAACTTATCGCAGTTGTTATACCTGTTTGAAATCTTGTTTTCATGTGCTTAATATCCTTGTTAATTACTGTAATCAGATGATGTTTCCGATCCCTTATGAGTGGGATAACGGGCCGTAGCTTACTGATAATATTTTCTGTGACAGCGTTAGTCACTTAGTCCCCAGTCATTTGGATGGATCATTTTGATAGTTGCAAGGGCTGCGGTATTTTTTTATACGTTTTATTGTATTGTACTGTCTCATTTGCGTAGTACTTAGAAGCAAAATTATCTATGTCTATACTACTAAACAGATTAGATCAATCACCTAAGAAGGGAGTTTCTTAAGACTGTCAATTGGAAGCCAATACGCGTCATCACTTGCTTTTTTGACTGGCAGGATTCAGACAGAAGTGAAGGGAAAACCCTCACTGTCCTCTTTCCTCTTTTTTCATATATATTAATTCATGAAGTTTTATGTTAATACATTCTTTTTCACACTGTATTGCAGGGGAAATGAACTGGCCGAGTTTCTAACGGATAATAACCCCAAAGGTGATCTAAAGAAGTCTGTGGAAGAGCTGGAAATGTTTATGCCAGAAGGACTGGAAGATTGTATGACTTTAGTTCGATTCTACTCCAATGAATTATTCACAATTTATCAGAATCATGAAGATCCCTTCTTCGGTCCTTTTTAGGTTAACAAGCTAATGAATATAGAGGCAATTGTAGTGTTGTTGGAATAGATGGTACATGTATATGCTTAGTGATGCAGGTGGAACTTTTTTTGCGTATTTTGCTCAGCCCATTTTAAAGCTTGCGCAGGACATTGAATAACTCATCTGAAGGTAAACAGTGATTGTGAGCTCATCTGAGTTTCTAAATTCAGTTCGGAACAAGTATGTAAAGGGATCTGGCCTTACCCTGTATGTTAAGGTCATAGTTTTATGTTAATACATATCTAGCTAGCTTACGGATAAAAATTTGTCGTTTTTATCTTCTCAATGGTATAAAAATTGTTCTTGTCAGTTAGGTGCAGTCCTGTGACACCCTTTGATAACCTTCGGAAATCCATAGATTTAGTGTTGTTGATAGATGGGTAGCTCAGTTTAACAGATTCTGGTGATGAACAAAAGTAAATTTTTAGACCATATTGCATCCATTTACAGTGCCCCCGTTTCCTAAGTCCTAACCAAACTAGTAACATGTATCCTATCCCTTCATTTTGTTTACCAAAACCCTACAAACATTATCGTCCCTTGGATCATCTCTTTCACTTTTGCCTATAAAAGTTCCAATTCTAATCAGAGTATTTCCATCAGTCCCGTCTACATTTCTGCCGCCGCCAATAGCAATGGATTCATCACGAATTTCTTTGTCCATGAAGAAGAAGATCAAACCCAAACCAAATGAAATTCATTCTTTAATCATCGCATTGTGATTTCTTCTCTCAAGACTTAACCAAGTGTTTATGATGGCTGCTTGTAGTCAGTTGGAGTCATGTTATGTGAGGCAATCTGTAGGGGATATCAAGATATGATAAAAGGTTTATGTTAAATTCAATTTAAGCTTAACTAGACCACTTCCTTAATTCTCATGATTTTCATTTGTTATTCTTACTTTTGTTACTTTCAACAGGCATAAACTCTACCAATCTTTCCAAGGAAAGAGCCACTAGGGATCAATATAAGCTAATCAATTTACTCAGCTTCATGTTTGGTTTCTCTTTTCATAAAGGTTGAATTGTTCATTAGATAATGTAAAACTTAACATTTTTTTTGTTTTTTTTTTTTTCCTTCAATGTGCATATAATAACTTCATGTTTGATGTTTCTTGTAGCTATTTGACTCTCAACTGTCGATATTCCACCTTCTGAGAGGAAAGGATAGCACCTTCATCTGGAGGATGGACTTAGTAATAAATCATCCGTCAAATTGCAGGAGCTGCTGTCTCCTCCCCTGCAAAGTTGAAGTCCAACATTTGGTAAATTGTGTTCGGAATGTTTAAATGATTTATGTCATTAGGTTTCAATTGGGCTACCATCAATTCAATTTTCATAGGTTTCAATTGGGCTACCTTAAAATACTCTCTAGAATTAAACCCCTGTGAAGCTTCATCTCAGCAAGAGCTCTACCATATACGGTAGCGAGAACAAAAGAACTCTAGATGTTCTTGAATTTCGATGTGCATGAAACACTCTAGTCTCATTACTACTGAACATCCTTCAGATTATCATTTCTACATCCTAGACATTACTTATTTGCTTCCTGACTTTTATTCATTGATATAATCAGGTGGAATTTTGAATGAAGATTATGGCTGATCATCTTAAACTTGTTATGCTGATTCTCTCATCGCACAATGATTTTCCCTCTCACAATTTGAGTGAGTGTTGTTCTTACCCTTGTTCTGATACCATGTTAAAATTTCTTAGTGGCTCTGATACCATGTTAAAAATATCTTTGTAGCTCTGATACCATGTTGAAAAATTCTTTGGCTCTGATACCATGTTGGAAATTCTTTATTTATACAGACTTATGCTATGTTTATCTAGTCACCGACCTTTATAACTCTAGTTATTTCTAGAGAATTCACAGTAGGTGCAAATCTTTGCCGGTCATTTCTAGATTTTTCCGGCATTGCAAATTAGATGTTCCAACAGTTCTTATGTTTTTCAATAATTTTCCTTAAGTAAACTAACCTATGTTATGTTCTGTTGTTGTTATTGATAGACTTTGATAAACTACCTCAGCTCAAATCTTTGGTTTTCAATTCCTTTACTGCTGAGGATGAATAGTTCATTGATAAGCTCCTTTCAAGTTATCAAGGTATGATGTTTCAATGTTTGAATTTTTATCTAATGTGCACGAGCACTTCTCCACCAGAAACATGCTTGGTGTTACTTGTACTTTAGATCTAGCTATCTATGTCACCTTGGCTGGTCATTCGACTCGTAACTATAGACATCCCTGCCTCTAAGAGGATAATCCTGTATGCGCAGTAGATTGTGTTTTGGACATAGAAAATGACATGATATTGTTGCTGTGTCTTTTTAGTTTCATTTAAATCTAGAAACTAGTTCTTACGAGTAAATTTTATCGGGTATTTGTAAGTTTGATTAACGCATTACTGTTGATCTTTCTTTATCCTTGTAATATATTGCAGCGGCAGCTGCAACATTTTCTAAATGTATTAGGTTTCATAGCTGCATAATTGTTGATCTATTTTTTGTCTTCTAGTATAATGGAATGCTTGTTGCAACATTAACTAAATGATTTTTTCTATTTCACAAGGTTATGTCAGTTGCTCCAGCACAGTAGAGTGCCACCAACCCCTTCAATCTTATCATCTGCGTCGCTTGCACACATTTGGTAATGGTAACAACCAAACTATTTGTACTTGATTATTTGATTATGTCTGTCTTTAAAACCCTTCACGGGCGCCAACGTCATTTAGAATTATACTTCGCAAAACCATCAGCTTTGTTATGCGTACTGTCAAACAGTTCACTCTTGTTTTTCTTTCTTTTTCAGTGGGAGCCGTCGACTGTAAAGGAAGATGCCGAATAGGGATTGTTAATGCCATGTGAATTATTTCGCGTCTAGTTTATGAGATCAGATGAATCTAAAGATTGTACTGAAAAATGTCAAAAGTTTTGGATGAAGTGGGATTTCGTTTTGAGCAATGCCAGAGGTTCGCCTGTTTGTAGTGATCTTCCTGACAGACTACAGCTATGTAAACGGAATTGACTATGTAACGGGAAATGGCCTTACCTTGTATGTTGAGGCCATATATTTTTTTTGTTAAAATACTTTTTGATCGAAAGAGAATTAAATTAGAAGAGAAGAATGTACAATCTCCTACCAAAGGTAGGGTGAAAACAAAAGGAAATCTAAGATTACATGAATATATTTTCCCACTCTACAAGTACAGTACTTGCAAAGTTTACATGAACTCTATTACCCGCTGCTGCTGCCCAAGAGAGAATGAGAGACATCGCATCAATACAAAGATCCATATCAGTTTTGTAGTAGTGCTTGTCTTCAAAAATCCTGCAGTTCCTCTCCGTCCAAAGAACCCAACATATTGCAGCTGGAATGAGGTCCCAAATAAAGTTACCTTGAGAGGTAAAGTTGGTGTGATGCCAACTGGAAGCCAACATCTTAAAATCCTTCGGAACCACCCAAGACCAATACTTACCAGGTAGAAGATTAGTCCAAATTCTGTGGGCTACTTTGCAGTGTAGGAAAAGGTGGTCATGCGTCTCTATATTATCCCCACAGAGAACACACGAATTATATTGCTGCATACCTTTGCGCTGCAGTAAATCAATGGTATTCAACCTTCCGTGAACCAAACACCACATCAAGAAATTGATATTAGGGGGTATTGCTTTCTTCCAGACAAAATAATGAGGGAAATTAACCGTTCCAGGGCCTTCATTCAACTGTGAGTAAAGAGATTTAACGGAAAAAATCCCAGTCGGATCAAGAGACCATCTACGAGTGTCTGGAAGAGTGTCAATAACCGGTGGTGAGTCCCCAATGAGAAGAAGTAATGCTGCCAGATGATTTGTTTCAGAGTTGGTAAGTAGTCTTTTGAAATCGAAACTCCAACTGCCAGAAGTGATCATATCCGCCAACTTTGTATTTCTTTCCCTTGATAACTTATATAGATCAGGATAAAGAGTGGACAACGGTTTAGTACCCAACCAAATATCATTCCAGAATGAGATTAAATTACCTGAGTGAATATTCAATTTGGAATTCTCACTAATGTTACCGGCAGTATCGGCTATTGCCCTCCAGCATGAAACCCCATAAGTTTGCGTTGTTTTCTCTGGAATCCAATATGAAAAATCACTACCGTATTTCTCTGAAATAATTTTACACCAAAGTCTAGTCTTCTCCACACCAAATCTCCAGCACCACTTAGATAACAAAGCTTGATTCATCAGCCTAAGGTTTAATACACCTAAGCCTCCCCTTTCTTTACTTGCACGAACTAAATCCCAATTGATTAGATGAGAAGTACTTGAACCTGAACTATATTCCCAAAGGAAATTCCGCATCTTCTTCTCTAAGGTTTTAATGACTGAGATAGGAGCCTTGAACAGTGAAAAATAATATAGTGGCATTTTTAAAATACAGTTAACTGAACGAAATAAAGTTAAAAGCTTGTCATTTTTAATCTTCTTAATGGTGCTAATATGTTGTCCTTTCAGCTCTTCTTGCTACTTCTAAGAAGGAGTCTCTCATTCTTACCCAAACATTCTTCAATATTAGCAAGCCTCGTGAATCATGGCATCAACAAGTTTACCGCATAACAGCAGCCGATGGTAAAATCACTCATCCAGATTCAAATAAGATGGTACCAATGATATACGAACTAACTTTGACAACCATGGACCCAATTGTATGGATCATCTCCTACCTTTCATTTTGTTCTCTAGAACCCTACAAAAAATTTCATCCGTTGGATCATCTCTTTAGCCTTATAAAATTTCCTTTTCTACTCTTCCCTTTCACTTTAGTCTCTACTGCATTTCTCTCCTGCTTCCTCTGCCGCCACCCAATGGATTCTTCCAGAATTTCTCTGTTGATGAAGAAGAAGATCAAACCCAGATCCAACTCTCTGGTTTTGCTGATTTAGTCTTAGCGTTATGATATTTCCTCTCAGAAACTTAGGTGATTGTGATTATATTTTTTTCATGGACTTTTTCATTCGATATTCCATCAAACTAACCTATATTATTCTGTTGTTGATTCATAGAACCACACGGAACTCCTCCTGACCTTTGTATTGGAGATGTGGTGAAAGTTATGATCCAAAGCTTCATGATACCCCCAGGAGCTGGCAGGAGAATCTCTCTGTAATGCCCTAAGGTAATCAATTCATTCACTCAGCAATTTGGTACTTTGTGTTAATACTTGCAAATCTTTTCTGAATTTTCATTTAATCTTATTTATTTAATTTCATTGATATTTCTATAATGTTTATTGAAAATTAAGTTTGGTTTATAGGGGTACTTGACTCCTGCAATCCAGCAAATTATTGATTGTTTGATTTAGGGATCAAGTTTAATTCTGTTTGTTGATTCTTTACTTACAAATCAGTTATGGAAGCGCTGAAAGCCGATGGCCTTCTAAAGGCTCATTTTCCGTGCATTAATGCTGAAATTCATTGAATCAATCATCGCATTATGATTTCTTATCTCAAAACTTTGGTAATTTTATTTGTATTTCTTTTTCATTGATTTTAGCTACTATTCCATCAAACTAACCTATGTTTTTCTTGTCGATTCACCGCAATGCAAATGAATCCTCATCATCTGGATGAAAGGAATGTTACAAAACATCAGGATCCAGGAACACATGTGTTTTCTCTATGGTAATCAATTCATTCACCAAGCAATTTGGTACTTCGTGTCTTTCTGTTTACTTTGTGTTAACGTTTTTCGTTCATGTTTAAGTTTTTGTAGAATTTTAATCCATTTTTTGTTTTGGATTTGTAGGAGTTGAAATCCCGGATGATGGACTTGCTAGCTGATTTGACTGCTGTTGGAAATATTTTGGAGGCAGATTCATTGGGTGCTATCATAGATGAAGCGATGTCCTCGAGGAGGAAGGACTGTTCAATCAGCGAACACAACAACTCATGTACAAATCTTGTCGGTTTAAGGCTTTAGATTGATTTTGTATCTATTAATTGTCAATATTTATTTGGTATTTTTCTTTTTAAATAAACCTCCATGTGTACATGAATGTTGTCATTTGATGTTACTTGAATTCTCAGTTTTAGTTTTCATGTATTAGCTGTGCATTTTGGCCATTCGGCCATTCTTTCACTGTTTTCGAAGATTTTAAGGCTCAATTGCATTTTAAGCCTTAGTTAGGCTATTTACGCCGCAAATTTTTGTGAGCCAATTCCACAATTTTAGGGTAAAATTATGACAAGTTTTACGGCTTGGTACCAAGGTGTAAAAATATTTTACGCGTCAATGGCATATGAAAACCAAACCGCAAAAACACACTGAACCGAAAAAACTAACCTAATTCGATGATTCTAACCTAAATAAGCAATGAAAATATGATTGAAAAGATGGGTTTTGTTCAGAATCGGTACCTCAGACGCATATCAGGTTCAACTAGTGGATTAGATGCAAGATCAACACCTTTTTCAATCTCAGTAGCTGGTTCTTCAACTATTTCAGTTTCTCCAGATGTGGATTCTCGATTTTTTTGATGAGAATGAAGTTTTAGTTCTCTAGGATCAGGGCTATAGACCTAGGATAATTAGTTAAGATTTAAGAATATTTTAGTCTAATCCTTTGTTTTTGTTTGTAGGGGTAACTTGGATTTTTCTTATCTATTTGGATACCTTATAACCACCTCTGAATTGTTTTAGAATCGTGCTTTGAGCCACCCGAAAAATCTGCACCCCCTCCCGCGGTCCCTCCCCTTAGTTATTTTGGTCCCCCCTTTAGTTTTACAACTTTTTTAAATACCAAACTACCCCTCATATGATTAGTCCTAATTATTATATTAGAGTTAATAATAAGATTAGAGTTAAGTATATATATTAGGTGTTTGGATCAATTTTGGAGAGAGAAATATCAGATTTTTGGGTTTGATTTTTGGGTTTAGAGAGAAGAAAAAGAGGATTTTTTTTTTTTTTAGGTATTCAAAGGTAATTTTGTAAACCCATTTCATCCTAGTTGTTGATTGTTGTGTTTGTATGATGTATGGTGTTGATTGGAGTGTTGAATCGAGTGATTTAGATGAAAAAAACATTTTCAGAACTTTATTCGGCTCCCAAAAAACCCAGAATAGTGGCCGAATGCACCATTACTCAAGAACACGAAGAACAATTCGGACACTAAATCCTTTTATTTTTTAGGACCGAATGTACATTCGGCCTTCACGATAATTTCATTTTAGGAGCCGAATATTGAAGTAATTTTATGGTTGGTATGTGTAGGTAAAGAGGGCCACATTCGGCCCCTAACGTGTATATGTAAATAGGGGCCGAATATGCATTTGGCACTCACGATAAACATGAATAGGAGCCGAATGTTGAGGTGTGCAAAGTAGGGGAGGACAATGTAACATTCGGCCTGTAACCCATCCCAACAATAGGGGCCGAATATGCATTCGGCCCCTAACGTGTATATGGAAATAGGGGCCGAACGTATATTCAGAACAAAGTTCTTCGGTTTAGCATTCGGAACTCTGAAATGGCGGTGTAAGGGCGAAAATATTCTCTTGTAAAATGAACTAGTAATTAGAATGGAACATAAATACAGGAGAACACCTAAACTAAACTATACAAATGGTGGTCAAACAGTAAGTTGAATCAGAAGATGGTATCTATTGTGAGCTTCCTCTTAGTAGGAGTTTTCTCTGTTCCCTGCTTCTGTAACTCCATGAATGTGGAACCTTTATGAGAAAATAATCGTCGGAGGTGGATCACTGACAGCTCGTTAAAGCTACCAACTGCTAGATCAGCTTGCACCAATTCATACCTGCATTTCATTGCATATGTTCGGGATTTTAGTTATCAAATTACTGTCCATATGTTTCCGTAAAACCATTTATAGGCAACTAAAACAGACAAGATAGTTGTAAAAGATACTTACGCTGGATGAACGCCAATTAAAGCAACGGCCATCATTGTACAGTTATGTGCAGCAACTATCCCTCTTGGGTCATCCTCGAATACTACACACTTGGATGGTTTACATATAAACGGGATTAAATACTCAACACTGGAAACGGAATGCTGATAGCTACATGGTCCTATATGGCATAGCAAGGAGATAAAAACAACACATTTTCTATAATTCTCTAGGTATGCCATGAATTGTCCACCAAGGGTTGTCCTGGTATCATCTAAATACAACAAGCTTGCTAACCATATGCCATGAACAGTCTACCAAGGGTTGTATTGGTATCATTTAAATGTAACAAGCTTGCTAACCATAAGCCATGAACTGTCTACCAAGGATTGTCCTGGTATCAACTAAGCACAACAAGCTTGCAAACCATAGACCATTCAGAATATGACTAAAAACAACCATCTCGACTCTGACAAATTAAGATGATGAGTCAATGGATAACACCATACCTTAACTGCTGCGGAGAGAAATCTATGGGCTACTGAATCCATTCGGTTTCTTCTGGATCCGACGTACACCCCAAATCCGACCCAGTCACAAGTTCATCAAACTTGAATCACTTCTCAATTTCAATATCGTCTAGATTTTGTAAAAATTTAGCCTATTTATCGGCTAGGTTGGTTGTGACACAAAGGAAATCCAGACGATAATAGTCTAAATTATACATATCGTCTGGATGTATAATACGCATATCTCCGATTACTAACTCAATGTCGTCTGGATTAATACGCATACAGTCCAGACGATAATTCAGCGAAGTATAAATATCTGCTTGATTTTCTAGTGTTTAATGCAGCCGAAAATCACACTGAACCCTATTTCTATACCATTCAATCAATCAATCCACAACCAAAAAATCAATCACAAACAAAATTAAACAATGGGTTTGTTAATTAGGTATACCTGAGTCGCATCTTCGGATCTATTTCTTCTTGAATCTCGTTTTCATCCCTTTCTTCCTCATCTAATTTAAAAGGGTAACTTAGACTTTTCATAGCATTTTGACACCCCTTATAACCCACCCTAGGATAGTAATATTGTTTTGGGGTCTCTCAAAAAATAGGGGGTCCCTAAAATAGCCAATCTCAAAAAACCTACAAACATTTTGATCCGTTGGATCATATCTCTAGGTTTTCTATATAAAAGAAAGTTCCTCTTGTGTTCAGAATATTTCCTTCACTCTCTTCATTTCTTCTTCTGCAGCGGCCGCCAATGGGAATGGATTTTTCAAGCATTTCTTTGTTGATGAAGAAGAAGATCAAAACCTCTGGTTTTGTGGAATCAATCTTAGGCGTTATGATATTTCCTCTCAGAAATTAAGTAAGTGTTAGAGGGCAGGGAAATACCTGTTCGTACAAAAGCTGAAGACCGAACCACCTCGGACAGATTCGGCGTCATTGTTGAGGATCTTGATTTTTTGATAATACACTTGCTTAATTCTACAGCTTTGATTTTTTTTTCTTAATTTATCGACAGGCTATAAGGAAAAAACTTCAATAGGGGTCAAGTGTAAGCTAATCCTATTTTTTCAGCTTGATTTTTGATTTCTCTTTTCACAAAGGTTGAATTGCTGTTGAATTTGATTTTATTTGGAATGTTTTTTTTCTTGGGTATGCACATAGTGTATGCAGATACTTCCTTATTGAAAATAGATCTGGGCTCTCATAGTCAGCAACATTTGATTACCAATGTGAAGACTATTAAGGAGAATCTCAGACAGAGGATATGCCTTAACGATGAAATTATTGCTGACTTTTGGTTTAAGGTGTGTACGTTCTGTATAATTTTCCTTTGATTTTGGGTAATGTTTTTCTTGTACAGATATGGTTCATTGCTTATGTATAGGGATAATGTAATACATTACCTTTTATGTTCATCAGTTTCAATGATTTAAGTGTTCATTTAATGTGCATATAACCTGAATTTATGATCATGCTTGATGGTACTTGTAGGTATTTGACTGTCAACGCTAGATATTCCAGCGTCTAGGAGCAGAACATAGTCATATTTGCCTGGTAAATTGTGTTCTTAATGTTGAAAAATAAGGTTCCAATTCGGCTACCTTGAACACCCTGAATAACTAGTGTTTTAGATTACAGTAGATGACGTATCCTAGCAAGGGCTCCATGAGCATCATAACTTCACATTTGGCTATGCATATAGAAGGAAAATTGAATAACTTGAACAAAAGAATGATCTCGATTATGGATGTGCAATCTTCAATGTACACGGCAAATTCTACTCCCATCACTACTGACAATTCTTGAGAAAATCATTTCTAAATCTCATGACATTACTTATTTGCTTCCTGATTTCTATTCCGTGATCCATTATTAGGTGGAGTCTCAAACAAAGGATAAGGCTGTAATCTTAATCTGGTTCTGCAAAATTCGCTCGTCACATGATGATTTTTCCTCTCACAATCCGAGTAAGTGTTACTCTTCATTCATTTTCCTTGATATCAATGCTTTAAGCAAACTTTAACCTATGTTATGTTTGTTGTTGGTGTTGTTAATAGGCTTTGACAAATTACCTCCGCTCAATTCAAATTGCTGCCGAGGATGAATTGTTTGTTGATAAGCTCCTTTCAAGTTGTCAAGTTCTTGAATCTCATATAATACAAAGACAAATGGGTAGGAGACAACGCTTACAAAACCATATTGGGTAGGTATTAAGCCTTTAGAAATACTTTACAAAACCATCAGCTTGTTATGTGTACTGTCAAACAACTCTTGTTTTCTGTAATTTTTTTCAGTGGGAGCGGTCGACTGTAAAGGAAGATTCTGAAGAGGGATTGTGAATGCCATGTGAATTGTCGTTCATCTAGTTGTTGAGATCAGATGTCTAAAAACTTTCACAGTGAAGTCGAGTGCCTGGAACTTGTACAGATCTTGGTTCATTCTGAACAACTATGTAAACTGCATTGACTATGTAAAGGGAATTGGCTTTACCTTGTTCTTTCAGCTCTTCTTGCTACTAAAACATTCTTCCATTATTAAGAAGAGTGTTTTAAACAACCCCATTGTTTAATTGCTTGCAGTCTTTCTAAACTTGCGAATAATTAATGTCATTAACAAGTTCACCACATAACAACAGCCGATGGTAAAATCATTCATTCGGATTCAATTAAGATGATACCAATGGTATAGGAATGATCTGAGTTTGAAAATATCAGTAACAAAATTCATTAGAAAAGACAGTATGATCAGTTGTTTGTTGATAAGTGCAATAATGCGCTATTTACAGTTCACCCTTCACTGGGTCCGACCCAAACTTAGCAACTTGTATCATATCCCTTCATTTTGCTCTCTAAAACCCTACAAATATTATCGTCCGTCGGATCACCTTTTTAGGTTTTCTTTATAAAAGAACGTTCCTCTCCTAATCTAGAGTAGCCAGTTGTTTTAGTCCATACCTCAGAAGCGGCCGCCAATGGTAATGGATTCTTCAAGAATTTCTTTGTTGATGAAAAAGAAGATCAAACCCAAAATCTGTTTCTCTGATTCAATCTTAGCGTTATGATATTCCCTCTCAAAAATTAAGCAAGAGTTCATGAATCCAATAGACCAACAGAAGACTACCAGAGATTCTGCAGTAAAGCCTTCATTTTCTGATAATCCAACACCTTCAATTTCTCATAATTTTTTTCAATTGCTTATAACATACTTTCAATTTTTGTTGCTTTCCGACAGGCATAACGTTTCCTTCACCGAATTCGGAAAAGGTGTAACGGGATCATGTAAGCTTGATCAATTTACTAAGATTGATTTCTCTTATGAGAAATTGGGTTGCGGTGCTGATTCACATAATGATTTCTCCTCTCACGATTCAAGTAAGTGTTATTCTCACTTTACCATTGTTCATTTTCATTGACATTTGATCCTTTAATCAAACTAACTTATGTTTTCTGGTTGTTGTTGTTGATAGGTTTTACAAACAGCTTGGCACAAATTCTCAATTTAGATAGTTACTGCTGAGGATGATTAGTCTGTCAACACCCTCTTCGTTCACTCAGCCTCTCTGCTAAGTGCTATCTAGGAAAAATATCACAAAGTGATAAATGCAGTCATGTAAGTTAATCAATTTACTCAGCGATTTTGTATTTCTCTTTTTGAAGAAAAGAGAAGCACTTCCTTACTTACCAATACCTGAATTTATGGTCATGTTCGATATTATTGTGTATGGAGTACAGTTTTCATGAAGCTCTTGCTAGGACATAAATAATATATTCTCCTTTCATTCATTTTCATTGATATTGATCCTTAAACAGTCTAAGTAATAACTAACCTATGTTTTGTTGTTGTTAACAGGCTTTCTTTTATCGAACATAATGACGCGAATCGGGCTTTAATGAGTTCTAATATGATCATCTCAATGGGTTGGTTCCCAATTATATTTACTTCTCGGGACGAATAGTGTACCAACAAGATCCTTTCAAGTTGTAAAGTTTTTGAATCTCTTTATGATAAAAGAGATATTTGGATCAGAGACGATGCCGTGCGTAGATTTATAGAGATTCCGAAACGAAGCACTCGAACCATGCTAAGGTACAATGTTTTCAGGGTTTTCTTACATAGTGTAATCTATAACTTTTATGAGTTTCAATGTTTTAAGTATTTATCTAATGGGCGTTAGAGCTTCTCTACCAGTACCTGACTTTGTGAGAAATATGCTTGGTGTTGTAGTTTGGACCGATCCATATATGTCACTCTGTCTGGTCATTTGACAATAACATAGATATCCTTGCCTCTAAGACGACACTCCTACTTTCCGTAGATTGTGTCCAAACCTAGAAAAATGACATGATACATTAGCTGCATCTTTATTTTCTTTTAGACTAAGTTTATGCATGAATCTGTATTTTTAAGTTTGATACTTGCACATCATCGTTGGTCTTTCTTTAAGCCTTGTGATATCTAATTAGGTTTCATGCCGACATAATTGTTGATCTTTCTTTAGCCTTGCAGTATAATGTAACGTTTGTGGCAACAATCTGAAAGATTTTTCTATTGTTTGACAAGGTTTTCTCAGTTGCTGAAGCTGAATAGAGTGCCAAGTGCCAACTCTCAATATTACTTACTCATGACCTCTCCTACTGTGGAATCTCTTTTGTTACATCGGATGAGGTAATTGGCAAATTTTTGGACTTGATATTTATGTTCTGTCTTTGAAACCCTTTACAGGCTCCAACACCATTTAAAACTATTTCACGAACGTTCAACTTTGTTATGTATATTGTCAAGCAGTTCACTTATGTTTTACTGTCATTTTCAGTAATTATATGGAAGCAGTCATCTCACCTCTGTCAACTGTCATAGTGAAGTGCCTGGAATGTGTACTGAAAAATTCCATAGAGGCTCGTCTTTTACAACAGAGTTACCTGACAGGCTGAAACTAACTAAGAAGTTTAGAGAAGATTAAAGCACCTCCCAGAGTTTTCATTTGACAATTGTTCTTTGTTGATCTTATGAAAGATTATCTATAGTATACTTTTGAGACACACTTATTTGGGAAAATATCTTGGTGTTGGATGTGTGCAATTTTGTAGTTTTCAACGCTTGCCTGGCATATTTTGTTGTGCTAATTAAGAGGTCTATTGTTAGAGAAGTCTGGATTTCAGCTGCTTTCTGTTTTTATGGTGTAAGTGTGGCTTCTTTGAAATAAAATGGTATTTGAAAAATGTTTGTCAGATGGTTAAAGAACGTGGAAGAAGATTGAAAGGTGGAAACCAGACACTTTACAGAATGTGATTTCTGTTTCTATTCCTATTTTTTTGATTCATAATGAAAATTTCTGGTCTGGTTACCTTAGGTTGCAATATTAGGTGCCTGCGTGATTGTGTTGGTTGATCGGCAGAATTGTTACCAATGGCCTCTTTCGAAGAGGCTATACACTGGTAAACAAGTCTGGCGTCAAAGTGACAGAACTTTCTAGATTGGGTTGCCATGACACACCGAGGGACAAACCCGCTTAAGATCCTCTGCACACAAATTCTCTCTACGCCCCTGCACCCGCCAATCACTGGTTGCCATTTGTAGTATTTTTAACTACCAAAAATTAGGTTTCCATTTTCTGTTTTAGAGTATTTTAGAATATATTTCTGGAGGAAAAAAAAAAGGGAGTGATTGGTCTTTTAGAGAAATAAAAATAAAACAAAGATAATGGTCGAGATACATGGTATGCCTACAGATGAGCAAGGAATTGAATCAGTTGATGATCTCTTGTGATGGATACAATCTCATGTCCATTATGTCCGTATAATTGTGATTTAACAAAGTATTTTGATTAGCATTTTTGTTTAGTCCGAAATCCTTTTGTGTTTTTGAACAGAACATTTGTTAACCTTTGACTCTCATGTCATGTATGAGAGGCAGGCCCAAACTTACTGGATCTGGGTTTAAGACAAGGCCTTTTAAGCTTCCAATAGTCCGTCCAAACTTAGGTCAAATTTTCATGCCCTAACAATTTCAAAATCGAATTCTTGCCCTAATAATCTGAGCTGACCTCACTGAACTTCACTACACTGGACTCCTGGTGCTGCTTCTTCTATTTCCTCCTCCTCACTTTCAGGCTTCAGTAAGAGAATCTCTTCCTTATTTCATTTATATATATTTCTTGAACTTCTTGTTCCCGTTATTTACTATTGAACTTATTACACATCTAATTAGGGTTTTATAGCTATAAATTTTGTTCTAAGAAGAATTCTTAAAGTTCACCAAAATTGGGTTCTGTAGCTACTAAACTAGGGGCATCACGCCAATTGGGGCGGGTAAATGGCGGCCCCAAGCTAGCAGGGGGGGGCCCCAATTAGCATGTGTATGCCCCAATTGTCACTTTTCCGGGAAAATGACCGGATGCACGCTAAAAGCGCGAGCTTAAGCGTGTTTCCTAGCTTTTTTGTTTCTCTTGTATGCTTAGCAGTGCAACTGTATTAGTTGTTCTTTCAATGTCAGAGAAAAAAAAAAATTAGGGTTAAGGAATTTATAAGATCCTAAGAGCAGTGAAGCATAAGAATCCATAAATTGAAGTTTCCAACTACTTTAATTGAGTTTCGGGTCCTTAAATTCTTCTGCCGACAAGTCTATCAGAGCCATGTTTATCGTCGGTCACCACCGATGTCGCTGTAGTACAGTGGTAAAGTTGCTGGGTGATGATAGCAGTGACCTTGAGTTCGAAACTAGTCAGCACCGATTAAGAAAGAAAAAAAAATATCATCGGTCACCCTTTTACTATTAGAGTTGTAGGATTAATTAAGCTGATGGTAAGCTTTTGCGATTTCAATTCCGATATTCCCACTGGTGTAGTTATGCAAAAGAACAATATCATCATTGCAGCTGTCTTTGTTGTGACTTTTGCGGCGCTAACTTCATTGGCCACCCAGTCCTTCGAAAAACTGGTGGAAAGCCAAACCTTTAATAAGGGCTGGTGATACAAAATAGAACCCCAATTTTTTATATATTTGACGTGGTGGTGTTGCTGGTTATACAAAATAGACATATAGATGACGTGGTGGTGTTGCTGGTTATCTAATTTTGTTTTTTGTTTTGTGTGCGGATTAGAGGATGGAAGCAGCTATTCGATCGGAGCAGCCTTTGAAGAGATCAAAAGATTCTGAAGTTATAGATGAGACCCAATCACTCAATAGATTTATAGGAAATGTTTATGTCCGGAAAGAGAACTTGGATACTGCTAAGCGTAAGAGTAGATTGAATGAAGTAGAAGACTCAATTGGAAGATCATCTAGGAGCCCAGTGGAAGCCATGGTTCACAAGGACGCTTGTCTACATTTTTCT
>JAJJMA010078878.1:0-11441 GCA_023529015.1 Papaver nudicaule
TCGCATCAAGCTAAATGCTCAAGACGAGTTAGATAATCAAATACAGTACAAAGCCTGTAGACCAAGGAATGTTCATGTTGCAAAACGTGTATATTACTTTGATGCCACTAATTTGCACATTACAAAAGGATAAATTATCATAAGATTACAACTACATTATTGTTAATAATTGATGATTAAGACGGTTAACCACTAATCAAAGTTAGGAGGAAGGTTGGGTTAACTTTGATTAGTGGTTAACCGTCTTAATATTAACACCTTATCTTTTGTC
Source organism: Papaver nudicaule (assembly GCA_023529015.1). Lineage (NCBI taxonomy): Eukaryota > Viridiplantae > Streptophyta > Magnoliopsida > Ranunculales > Papaveraceae > Papaver > Papaver nudicaule. The sequence goes on from JAJJMA010078878.1 coordinate 272, forward strand.
CTTAGAAAAGCAGGGAAAGTTTTATATATGGATCTCTCTCAACCTATAGCCAGGGCTTTACTTACTATGAACTTAAAATATCCATTTTGGCCTGGTCATTACACTGTCTATATGGGAGTTAAAGTTTGGGTTAAATATGTGTATGAAAATTTGCGTCAGTACTGTACTTCTTATGGTATTTTGGGTCATACGTCTAGGTAATGTTCTAGAACTCTTAAACCTTATATGTGCCAGTTTAGGGTCTTAAACCGTGAATTTCCTTGGGATAAACTTGACAAATTTATGAAAGGAAGGCTTATTGAGCATATGCATGGATTTCAACAACCTCCCCAATCAAATGCATATAGAGTTGTTAGAGTTCAGGATCTTCATCGTGTTCGCCCTCCTGTTGTTCTTCATCCTGAGGCTGCTCCTATAACTCCAGTCATTCATTCAATTCCTGCAACTGATTTCGACCTGAGTCTTTAGCTTCTGGATCGGGGGTTATGGGGCAGCCAACTCTTATTCATATTGACCCATCAAACGTGGCCAAATTCGACAGAATCCAGCCAAAACCAAGATCTCCTGATTCTGGTGCACCTGACACATCTGGCTCAGCTGACAAAGTTGTCAAAACCTTGCACATGTTAAGATTATAGAGGATTCAACAACAACCGACCCAATACCAGATACACGTAAAAACCAGACGAATTCGGGTGTTCTAAAACAAACTCCATTATCCATTCGAACTGAATGTGGTGCTCCAGAGAACCCACGCCAGGATCCGCCTGCTAATCCAGTTTCACCATCCAAACCTGATTCTTATGATGGTTTGTTATATGGATTTCCAGTACGTAGCAACAAAGGAAAGGCTAAAAGTACATAAAACTCTTCTTTTTCTTCGGATGCAGAGTTGGATATTATTCATAGGGGTGAATACCCCCTTTCTAACTATTTGAATATATCCTTTGCTTCGGAGGTTGTAGACTAGATTCAACAACGCCAGGGTTTTGTCAGACTTGATATAGATGTGGAGAATGGATGTCCACGAGTTACTGTCTATCATAGACATAGTTCTCATCTTTTCAGACCTTATTCTAGAAGAAGAATCCACTCTATTGAAGATCTTCCGGACTCTAATCCAGATTTTGTTGCTCAACCTCCAGCTGCTAAAGTGAGAAAAGTTCGTACGATGGCAGAGCTTATAGATGCAACCAAAGTATCTTCATCTCGTGATCTGTGCCCTGAGATGGAGATTTCTACTTTCCGTACAAGGAAGGGTCATCTTCAGGACATGGAGCAAGAACATCATTGGTTTAATTTTTATGATCTTCTTGAACCTCTACCAGGACTAACGAAATTTGATTGGAAAATTGAAGCTCCTTAGAGTAACACGGTGCCGGTCACTTATAATTTTCCAATTTTGCAGTCTACGCCTGTGGCTAATGCGACTTATGTTGCTTCTAGCAGCTTGGAGTCACCTATTTCTCCAGGTTGGCAGGTTTCAGTGGATGAGGTTGATGTAGCGGAAGTTATTGCTCAAGATTTGCGAGTGCCTACAGTTAGGCACTCGCCACAACAATGAGTTCAGATGACGGCCATCTTCATTTAGATCAGCAGTTTATGAGGATGGCGCTTTTAACTTCTGCTGTTTGGATCAAGCTTTGTCAAGGTGTTACGCTTTATGTCAATATCTTAGTGTGTGCTACTAGTTCTTCTCTGGTTATGCATGTACTTTCATCCTGCATCGTTTGTTGTGTCCTACTTTTGATTAAGTCTATTCTAAGTCTACTATGGAGAAGGCAAATTCACCTTCTAGATTTCAAGCTGAGTGGTAGTGAAGATACAGTTACAGGTTTTGTGGTTCTTCCTTTGGACCTTAAAAGAGCGCACAGACTGCAACATTGGGTCTGTGATAATGGTTTTTCGTCCTACCATTTTTCTAAATGGCCAGCTACCATCTTCCTAATGAACATGGCAGCACGGAAACGGTGGTGTGTTCCGGCAACTTGGCTTGACTCTTGGATGGTTCTCTGCGGCCTCTTCTCTGGGACTTTTCTCTTGACACTGGTTACAATTAGGAGTATTTGTGCTAACTTTTTATATGGCTTTGATGGTGTTCTTCACCTTTTTTTTATGCATCTTAGTCATCATTGTAATACTCTACTACATATATAAAATGCAGGCTTTCCCTTAAAAAAAAAAAACACTAATCAAAACATTTGTTTATTTAGCTTTTTCATCTGAAAATTATTGCCAAAGAGTGGCGGCAGAATCCCATACGTGGCCTAATGTGGTTGGTAAACATTGGGTTGTTTTAAAATCCTTGGTCAGTTTGTTGTCACTAACGCATGTTTTTTTGTACCCTCAAGTCTTGTACGTAACAAAACACAAACTCTTCCAGTAAACATTGCTAATGTGGATATCAATTTGCTTGGCGGTGTAGCACGATTACCTTGGTTGTATACAATTTAATAGTTTATGTAACAAAATACTTTAGTTTTATCCCATAACGAAATGAAATGTACCAGTCCATAAAAGATTTATTGCTGAAGCAACCAAAAATGTTGGGATATCACTCGTGTTGTTGTTGCCATTTTCAGCCGTGTTTGATCAATATTAGCAGCGGTTTTACATTTTGTATGGTAGAAAAAAATGATTAATCACTATAGTTGCGCTCTTTGAACATTTAAGCAATCGTTTTCAATAACCACACATTATGAATGAATTATTAAGGCTTTAAGCCTGGAATGATCGACATTGTTTCATGGATAATTGAGATTAATTGAATTAAAATGCTCTAGTTTATATTATCATCTTATTTCAATATGAGTATTATTATAATTAAGAAATTCAACATAATATTTAAAAGAATATGATTATGGGCTACGTCTGGTACGAAGATTAAACAAATGCCTCTTAATTAATTTAGATTATCAAGTTAGCTAATTTAAGATTACTAACTAGTTTAGATTATTATTGCATTAGGAAATTATGCGACCCCTAATGTTTTCTTTGAAGCTCATAGTATTCATCTAATACAACAATCCGAAGACCGGTCAGAATGTAGTTCTTCGTAGACTTTTTGATCTCTTTTTCTTCGTACAATAGCTCAAAAGCACGTATTTGTTATCTGTGGATACCCCAAGTCCAATAGGGCCTAATGGGCTTGACACATACTAAATTAAGCTTATCTAGTTGGGCTTGGGTTTAGACGTTTTGGGTGTTTAAGAGATAAATGATGACAATTATGCTAATAAGTGGCTAAGAGGACACATGGCAACCAAGGAGGGAAAGGGAGTCTCTATAAATAAGACTCTAAAAAGATCATTAAGGAGGTTTTTTAGAGGAGAGAGAAATTAGACTACACTCTTGAGAGAGAGAGAAATCAAGAGAAATGAGATAAATTGGGTTGCTACCTCTGTGACTCGGATTGGATTGTCAATCTTACCCCATTCACAGTTGGCGACCACACCGGGAGACTGATTTCGAGTCCAGCGGAATGCAGCCAGCGCGAGAAGCAACGAGCGCGCCAAAGAAGAAAGCCGAGCGAGTCCCTATACCGGGCGAGGATTATGTTTTGTTAGAGAATGAACCGACAGACAGTGACACTGAGGACGCGCAAGGGGGTAAAAAATATCTGTAGGAATTGTAACCGCGCCAACAACATCAGCACAGGGGAGTAAAGAGGTTGCACATCTACCATTAATGATGCGCAGGACGCAAGCTTAGACGAAATGCAGCAAGAGTTGGCAGCGCAGGCAAAAAAGCAGCAGTAATTGATAATGTTGATTAGACAAAAGGAGGGCGCGACTTCACCAGAGGATGCCGGTCCGGTCAACGAAACTCTTGATGAACCAAACATGGCCGGAATTGTTCCCGAAAGGTGAAGCCTGCGGCTACAAAGGAATTTCAACGAGAAATGGAGAGTCCTAGTGTGTCAACTGGGAGGATTTCAGAAGAAGACTTGGCCAGGTACATTGAGGAACACTATCGAGTAGCGAAACAAGACCACGGTTATAGCTCGTTGGATCCACCTTACACGAAAGAAGTAGTCGCTTACGTTCCCGCATGATTACACGTCGCCCAAATTCAAAGTATACACGGGGCAAGGAAACACGTGAGAGCATTTGGGTCGTTTCCTCTCAACAATGAACCAGCACGCGAAAGACGAAAATCTATGCCTAAAGGAATTTTCAAAATCCTTGTCCGACACCGCATACACCTGGTATGACAACTTAAAACCGGGAAGTATAGCAACATGGGAGGAGATGGCGCGCTTATTTCTCAAAAAATTCTTTTCCGCAAAAAAGAGTGTAACGATGGTCGATTTAACGCGAACAACAATGAAGATCGACGAAGATCCTATGAAGTACATTACAAGGTTCCGAAGCCACGCGCTCGAATTAAGCGAGGATGTGCCAGAAGACAGATTGGTTGAGATATGTGTTGGAAAGATGATTGCCACCCTATGTTTCGCCTTGTCCAATTTTCAGTTCCAAACGTTCGTAGAATTGGAAGAAGCGACGACGCGGGTATCAGATTGCCTTCGAAGAGGAAAAAACCTGGGACATGTACTTTGATGGGTCGTCTTACGGGACATATGGGGGAGCGGGCATCGTGTTTGAAACACCGGAAAAGGAGCTACTGTCGTTTGCCTTTAAACTGGATTTCGCCTGTAGAAACAATGTAGCTGAATACGAGGCGTTCCTAATAGGACTCAAGCTGGCAGAACGAATGGAACTTCATCGAATCCATGTACATGGCGACTCAAAATTGGTCACGATCTAGGCAGGAGGAGAGTTCCATGTCAAGGAAGAGCGTTTAGCACCTTATCGCGCGGAAGCACAGGAGCAGATGGCTAAATTTGCCCAAATAGAATTAGGACACACGGGAAGAGCCATGAACAGGCATGCCGACGCCTTGGCAACACTAGCGGCAAAAATCAATTTGAACGGCAAAGATGAAGTCTCGATTACTATACACAGGCAAGAGCTCCCCAGCACATGGTTACGAGGGATGAAATTCGAAGAAGAAAACGATTGGAGAAAAGGAATCATGAGGGAACTCGATAAGCCGAAGGAAGAAAGGTCGATATTGTTTAAAAGGCTGCAATCCTTTGTGGTTATCAAGGGGAAACTATATTACCGAATGGCGGGTGGAGCCCTAGCACGGTGCGTAGGGAATCAAGAAGCGGTAAACCTCTTGAATAGAGTTCATCAGGAAACCTGCGGGCACACTCGGGAGTAATTCCGCTATACAGAAGGGTACAAAGAAAAGGGTACTACTGGCCCGAGATGGAAACACAGGCCGCGACCCTACAAAATAATTGCACGGAATGTCAATCGCCGCCGCAACCATCGGAGGTCTGTACGGTCGAAGAGTTGGATTGAAGGCAGCCGTACATTAATTATTTAAGGAACAGATTACTCCCGGGAGACGATGTGGAAGCCTTGATAATAAAGAAAAAGGAGGCGCGTTTCTTCATCGATGATGGGGTATTGTACATGAGGAGCTTTAACAACGGGGCCCTAAGGTGTCTAAGCAAAGAAGAAGCGCAGATAGTGATGACTAAGGCTCATGAGATGGAGCATCAAGGAAAGCGCAAGCTATTTATACACATTCACGAAGGGGGGCACTATTGGCCTACCATGGAGGCTGACACGACAGATTTTGTAAGAAAATGCGATATCTGCCAGCTCCATGGGAATGTCATACAAGCGCCGCACAAAGAATTACACAGTGTGGTTGCTCCGTGGCCTTTCCACAGCTGGGGTCTGGACTTGATCGGCCCTATAAATCCCCTATCCTCTGGGAGGCATAAATACATAATCACGGCCACGGAATACTCAACCAAGTGGGTAGAAGCAACGCCTCTGCAAAATTACGAAGGAGAAACTATTGCCGCGTTCATCAAAGAATACATCATTTGTCGTTTCGGCGCGCCAATGATCATTCGCTCGGACAACGGTACTTCCTTCATCAACCAGAAGGTGGCAGATATGTTGGCCAAGTACCATATAAAACAACATGCATCGACTGAATTACCCGCAAGATAATGGATTAGCAGAATCCACTAACAAAACGCTACTGAGGATTTTGAGCAAAACTGTCCACGATCATCACAGAAGCTGGCACAAGCAGTTGCCCTTAGCGGTATGGGCTTACAGGATCTCCAACCGGAGCTCAACATGGGCGTCTCCCTATTCTCTAGTATACAGGGAGGATGTCATCTTACCAGCTGAAGTGGCGGTACTATCATCCAGAGTAGCAATGGCTAGCCATACGGAACCAGACGATGTAAGCAGAATCGCGCACCTCGATGCGCTCGCAGAACGTAGGGCGAGGGCGGAACATTTCGCTGAAACTTACAGAGCTACTAAGGCGCGTTATTATAACAAAAAGGTAATACCGCGCTCCTTCGAGGTTGGTGATATTGTGTTAAAAATCGCAAAGCACATACAGAGAAAGGCAAAAGCTGGGAAATTCGCGGCAAATTGGCACGGGCCTTACATCGTGCGAAAAATTGCGGAAAGTGGCTACTACTACCTCAACCACATGAGCGGGAAGGAGATCGATACTCCGATCAATGGTAAATGGATTAAGTTATACTATGCATAAGTGGATAAAGCTAGAGGATAATGGTAGTAGCTCCACTCTTCTTTTATTTATCTTTGCTCGTTTTTCCATTACCATATGTAAACCTCCGAAATAAAAAAAAAAGGGGGGGGGGGTAGCAAAATACGCCCTACTCCCATTTCTATAATCAATTCTTGGTCTTATGGCACTGAAAACCCTTAAGGAGCGTACTGAACACGCTGACTCAGGAGCGCACTGAGCACGCTACCTCGTAACAAAAATCGATTTAATACATGATAACCCTGGTCGATTGGGCACCGAAAACCCACAAGGAGCGCACAGAACACGCTGCCTCAGGAGCGCACTGAACACGCTACCTCGTGATTGTCTATGCTGGAGTTCAGTGATTGTCTGAGCTACCGTGGTCTTATACAAGCTCCAAAAACTGGGCTAGAATATACTTGGAGTAATAATAGAAGTGGTCATAAAAGAATAGTGTGTATGCTAGAAAGAGCAACATTTAATGAAAAATGGCTAGAATTATTTCCAAGTTGGGGGTATAAAGTTGGTTGAAGAAGTGTATCTGATCATAGTGTACTGTATGGAGCTAATGCAGATATTCCAAAACCACTTAATGTACCATTTAGAGCTTTAAAGGTTTGGCTCTCTCATGAAGGTTTTCTGGATTTTGTCAAACAATCTTGGGAGGTGGAAGTAGAAGGTAATGAAGCCTTTATATTCTTAGCCAAGTTGAAGAGGTTCAAAATTGAGGTGAAAAAGTGGAATTGGGATGTTTTTGGTGATGTTAATAAAAAACTTAAAAAAGCTGAGGAGGAGTTAATGAATGCTACTTTGAATTCAGATAGATGTCCTGAAGATAGTGTTTTATTGAAAAATTTGACAACAGCAAAAAGTGTTCAAGATAATCTTCTGCAACAGGCCAAAGAAATTGCATACCAAAAATCTAGAGTTAAATGGATGAAGGAGGGTGCTTCAAATACAAGATATTTTCATACTTCAATTAGATTAAGACAAACTCAAAATTCTATTATTGAGTTAGAAAATGCAAGAGGTGAAATGATAACTTCTCAAAGTGGCATTGCAGAGATACTGGTAAACCATTATGAAGAAAGATTCCAATTCAAAGAAGTGGTGTTTTATGACAGAATCTTTTCTGCCCTTCCTAAGGTGATTTTGGAGGAAGATAATTTGTTACTCAATGCTGTTCCTACACGTGTAGAGGTAAAAGAGGCAGTTTTTCAGTATGGATCCTGATAGTTCACCAGGTTCAGATGGTTTTGCTGGTTGGTTTTACAGGGCAGCTTGGGAAATTATCAGTTTTGATTTTGTTAAGGCAATTCAGTTTTGTTGGGCTAAGAGATTTATTCCTAAAGGGATGAATGCAAATTTTCTCAAGTTACTGCCTAAGGTTAAAAATGCAAAACAAGCTAAGCATTTTAGGCCAATTGGATTGATGAACTTTTGATTCAAAGTCATCACAAAAATCATTACAACTAGAATGGGGTTTTTTATTCACAAGATTATTTCTCCTCAACAATGTGGGTTTATTAAAGGAAGAAGCATTCAACAACAGATAGTTCTTGCTTCAGAATTGGTGAATGAGTTGGATGTTAAGAGAAGAGGTGGAAATGTTGGGATGAAAATTGATATTTCTCAAGCCTATGATTCACTAAGTTGGGACTTCCTTTTTCAGGTAATGAGAACTCTGGGTTTTAATGATACATTTATAAACTGGTTATATATATTACTGAAGTCAGCAAAAGTATTGTTCTTGTAAATGAGGGACCTGAAGGTTTTTTCAGTGTTGGAAGGGGACTTAGACAAGGTGACCCCTTATCACCCTTATTATTTGTTATTGCAGAAGATAGTTTGAGTAGATTGCTTACTCATTCAATTCAGACAGGATTTTTGATACCTATGGTCTCTAGAAATGGGGTTCATCCATCACATGTTTTGTTTGCTGATGACATTTTCTTTTTTTCTTAATGGGGATAAAAGAAATGTGTTAAAACTATTGACTATTCTTCATGAGTACCAAGAGTCTTCAGGACAAGTAGTTAGTGTTGAAAAAAGCAAGATTTTCATTGGAGGGACAAGAGAAGCAAGAAGAATTCAATTAGCACATTATGTGGTATGTCTTTGTCATATTTCCCTGATAAATATTTAGGTGTTCAATTATTGCTTGGAAGTATCAGAACTAAACATGTTTGGTCAGTGGTGGAAATGATGCAGTTTAAACTAGCTGGATGGGTGGGAAGAATGCTATCCTTTCAAGAGAGGATAATTTTAGTAAAACATGTTCTTTCATCTATTCCAGTTTATAATATGTCTGTATATAAGTGGCCAAGAAATATTTTGAAGGAATGTGAAAGAATAATCAGAAATTTCTTATGGTCTGGTGATCCAGCAGTTCAGAAGATAGTGACACTAAATTGGGACAGGGTTTGTTCTCCTATAGATGAAGGTGGTCTGGGATTAAGAAAATTGGAAGTAATAAACAAAGCATTATTAATGAAACTGTTTTGGAAAGTTCAAAATGGAGATGAAGAATGGGCTAAGTTTATGCAAGCTAAATTCCAAGACAAGAAAGGGGAGTGGATAAAATATTACAAGAAGTCATCAATTTGGCCAAGTCTGAAGAGTGTAATGGAAGAAGTGAAATCTGGTACAATGTGGCTTATTGGAAATGGTTCATCAGTTTCAGTTTGGGATGATATTTGGATTAAAGATCAGACTCTTAATTCTTTGTATCCTGAAAATGATTTTATACAGCAGCATAAAGATATGAAAGTTTCAAATTTGTTATTGGAAGGTGAATGGGTAATTCCTACTGAAATGCTGGAGATGATAGAAGTTAAAGATCTTCCTGTTGTAGACAATCTAGAAGATAGAAGAGTTTGGATTTTCACTTCTACTGGAGAATTTACAGTAGCTTCAGCTGCAGAAAAGGTAAGGAAAAAACATTCTAAACTTCTCTGACCTAGAAAAATTTGGCATAAGAGTATTCATCCTAGCTATTCCAGTATAGCTTGGAAAATTTTGAGTGGTGTTTGTGCTACAGATGACAAAATGAAGAGAAGAAAGTTTCATCTTGCTTCAAAATGTGTTTTCTGTAAAAAGGAGGAGGAGACAATGGAGCACTTATTTTGGTACTGTAATTACAGTGAGATTATGTGGAAATGGTTGGGAGACATGTTTCAGTTTCTTAATCCTCATTCATTTACTGAAGTGCTTAATGTAGCTAAGTTCAAAAGCCCTGCTGTTCAGGAAATTTGGAATGTAGCTGCTGTTATCACATTGAGGGAGATATGGTTTGTTAGAAACAAAATGATATTTGATGGTGACAGATGGGATGTTGATTCTATGAAGAAGAAGATAGTAAAATTAGTCTCTGATAGTGAAGTCAGAATGAAGACTACAATGTGGAACACATCTTATGACCTTCAAATTCTTAAGAAGTTTGGTATGCAATGTAGGAAAGTAAAGTATATGAAGGTTGTTGAAACTTTTTTTGATCTGCCAAGAGAAAACCAACTCCTTATGTGCTGTGATGGAGCTTCAAGAGGTAATCCTGGGCTCTCTGGCTATGGTTTTATTGTCAGAGATTACAAAGGTTTTTTTGTGTTTGCTGTTTCTGGAGGGATTGGTAATGCTACTAATTACTTGGCAGAAGTAATGGAAATTTTATGTGCTGGTGAGTGGGCAATCAGTAAAGGGTGTAGAGACATCCTTTTTAGAACTGATTCAAGAGCTGTCTTAACAGCTTTTTGCAACAAGAAAGTTCCATGGTTTGCTGTGACAAGATGGAACAAAATTTGTGAATCTGTTGATTCTTGGTCTATAGTTCATACCTTTAGAGAATCTAATTTTTCTGCTGATAAGCTTGCAAAGAAGGGAGTAATGCTTAGATGTGGTGAAGTTCTTGCATTTGAGACTAAACCAAGTTTTCTGGGTTCCCTGGAACTGCCAGACACTTCCTATTATAGATTTGTTTTTTAGTTTTTTTCCTTTATTTTCTCATTTGGAGTTTATGGGCTTTCAGTTTCCGGGCCTTGTAATTTTTTCATAACTTTTGAGCTGTAAAAACTTCTAATGGTTAATAAAAATATTATTGAGTAAAAGAACACGCTACCTCGTAACAAAAATCGATTTAACACAAGGGCAATGATAACCCTGGTCGATTGGGCACAGAAAACCCACAAGGAGCGCACTGAACACGCTGCCTCAGGAGCGCACTGAACACTCTACCTCTTTACAACCAGATTCAATCCGACACCAAAAAACACTACTAACGTTAGCCCACGAGGCACATAAACAAGAGCCTTCAAATGTCTAACATAAACAAGAGGCGCGCGTAATAAATCTCGTCTTTCTTTTACAGTACTAAGCAAACATAAAGAAAAATCAACCGATTACAGAAAAGCGCGCCTTCACAAGTACAAGGAACACTAAAACACATATCAAACATCGGACAGTTTGGCCAGCTCGGCCTCACATTCAGCAACGCGCTGTGCGACAAAGCTAACAGAATCCTTCGCATATTCTATATAGCCTTCTTCTATGGAAAGTTGTTGCACGAGGTCATTATAGC
>JAJJMA010078880.1:0-11849 GCA_023529015.1 Papaver nudicaule
TTTTTTGTTTGATTGTTTTCCCTTTTGATTGATTCAATACACTATTCATTTAGTTAAAAAACCAGTAAAAAGTATAGAGTTACCACTCCACTTTATCTATCTACTTTTTGGATAAAATGGTTTCTAACCGTCCGATTAAACCAATAACTACTTTAACATTTTCTTACTCACTATAAAAGGTTTTTTGTTCCATAAGATATTTTACCCTTTTACTGTTTGATATCCAAAAACCTGTGAGAAAGAGATTACTCTTTCACTTTCTAGAGACTGTGTAGAAAGACTTGTTTGCAATCAGTCATGGCAAGACTCACAGGAGGTAATGTTTCTCTCCTGTTCTTGACGAGACTTTTACTAAACTACATTTTCTTTTCACTTTAGGTCTTGTTCTCTCTTGTCTTGTCATTGCTTTCACTAAACTATACTAAGTTCTTTGATAAAACAAAAAACAACCATGGGTTTTCATTAATATAACATTGTTTGACAAGACAAAACAATAATTATGATTTTGTTTATTTGAGCATGATTTTTTTTTTTGAAGTGATATTCATTCTTCTATAACTATTATATGTGTTTTTAGTTTATGGATCATTTATTACTCGAGCGGTGTTGATAACTTCATATGCTGGTCCATATCTGCTCTAGTATGCATGTTTGTCTCGTCTGTTGACTGGGTTATTATTTTCAACTAAAAATTGGGGTCAAAGCTTTACTCTACTATGTTTTTTATGGCTTCTTCAACACCGATCATCTTCCTTTTCTGTTTTTTATAGCTAAAAGAAATGGCTACTGTAGTTTTTCTGTTAATGAAACAAAAAAGTCTTTGTTTTTGTTATCTTCTCATGTCATACAACTAAAAAACCATTGATATTCCTATTTTTCACTGTTATCGTTGGGGTAATGTACAGGTGCTTATGATAGGGAGGTGACTTGGAAGATGTGTAGACAAAGAATGATTGCCTCGTCTCTTCCTAGCCACAAAGTTAAGGTTCATAGGGTAGGGAGACCTATAAAATATTTGGTCAAGAGGGCTCATCGTATGAGAAAGAGATTACCCTTTCACTTTCTAGAGACTGTGTAGTCTTGTTTGCAATCAGTCATGGCAAGACTCACAGGAGGTAATTTTTCTCTCCTGTTCTTGCCATTTTCTCTATTGTTCTCTCTTGTCTTGTCATTATTGCTTTCACTAAACTATACTAATTTCTTTGATAAACAAAAAACAACCATGGTTTTGTATTAATATAACGTTGTTTGATAAGACTAAACAGTAACTATGGTTTTGTTTATTTGAGCATGATTTTTTTGAAGTGGTATTCATTCTTCTATAACTATCATATGTGTTTTTAGTTTATGGATCATTCATTACTCGAGCAGTGTTGTTAACTTCAGTATGCATGTCTAGTTTATGCATCTAACTGCTTTAACATTTACGTATTCATAAAAGATTTATTTTCGTAATAATATGTTTTTCTTTAATATGTATTCCTTTTATGCGGTTACTCTTTCTTAGTTAGGATGATTATTGTGCATTCGTCATTGTTTTAGTCTCTTTTTAATAACTTTTGACATTGCCTGTCAAAAGATAATAATAATTTTTCCTTGAAAAAAATAATTAAAAATTCATTTGTTTTTTTCCAAGTACGGTAAGACAACATTTTCGTCAATATTTTCGCTTAGACATTACTAGTCTGACTCGTCCGAATGTAAGTCATCATTTTTGAATTTGAATCCTTGTATTAGACTAAAAAGCATTAGAAAGTTAACTTATTATTTATATTTTTGAACCCAGTCAGATATGTTCCTGACGAGTCAGGTATCGTATAGTTCCGAGTCAGATGTATGAGCTGAATCAGACTTTGAATCACACTTCAGAAAAATGAGAAAACAAACAATCTGACATCTCCGAGTCAAATTCAAATTGCAAACCCAGATCCAAGAAAACAAGATATACATCATATGTAAATCTACGGTAAACGTGCAAATAACCCACCTGCTAGTTTCCAATGTTCTTTCTAATCCTTGGACTCGTTAGTTTTCCATTTTTTTTTTGTTTTCCTTCTTGCTTAACCATTGAGTTTAGAATCTATATTATTCAAAAAAGTATATATGTACTGCGGAACCGACTGCAATGAGCAATTAAGGAAAGTCTTCTGAAAGTTTCATTTGCGGCTCTATAACAAATACACACCATGCAACCTTTGCTCCTTGCAACAACATAAGAGCAACCTCTGCTAAAACAACAACAAAAGACTGTAAGTAGACAATTCCCAGACCCATGCATCAACACTAACAAACATTAACAAACTAAATCAAATTTCATAATTTACCCCAACACATATTCGACACCCTACATTAACAATTCATTCAAGTTGTGGATCAAGATGCTACGCACGACTCTCTCTACTTCGCACGGTGCAAACCGGTTCGAGAAATTGCATTTTCTATTGTGGAAAAGCGTGTTTACCCATCCACACAGAGTGAAATTTGAGTATATTTGAGCTTTCCCATAGCCTATGCTCTAACAAATCATATAACAACGTTGACAACTTGTAGATGCTTGGGAGTGAGGATGAGGGAGGATCGCTGTGAAGTTTTTTTTTTCTTTTTGAAAGATCATTTTTTATTTATAAAGTACAAGGTCAAGTCTTGCATATTCTAGGAACGAACTAACAATCCCATTCCTTACAATTAGAGTGATATCTTGTGAGCAAAATAAACTCCAACTACAACAAGCTATGTTCGAAAGACTCTCTAATTGTGATCCAACCGAGAAACTTCATCACGTCTTTTTTTGATTGTCAGCACTGGAAATATGCTCCGGATATGGTGTTTGAAGCAACCATAACATCTAGTTCAAAGTATGGGGTTTTTAAGCCCTCTAAAGGGACTTTCCACAAGAAAAATCCAGTTGTTAATAAATACTTCAGCAAACAGTTACTAAAGTAATTTATTAGTGGTGAAACAAAATGTGAAACCTGGTGACATGAACTTTGGTATTTGTTGCAGTTATTGCTGTGTCGCCAAAATAGTGCATCTCTTATACTTGATAAAAACATCCATTGTTGATGTTGTTGTTAAAGACGTTGTTGATAAAAACCTTATGACTGCCTTAAACTAACCTGAACATAGTAGATCTTCAAACCTAAAACTAGTAGATATCCGAAATACCTCTCTCCATTGCTTATAAGTCATTCTCAAAATTTTCTTCTGTTTTTCTTTATAAATAAATGTGTACATGAAATTGTGAATAATAACAACATTAAGTTAGGTACATTAATCATAATAAAAATAAAAATCACCCAAAAACGGATCTTGATTTTCGACTTGTGATCAAATATAATGATGAGCTTTACCATACAAATAATTTGGTAAAGTCGATAAACTAAATTTGAATCGATAAATCCGGTAGTTCGGCACCAGTTTAAGGCGCCTAAATCAAAAAGGTTACTTGGATCGGTTTGGAACAAATCAACAACTACAAGTGTTTACAAGTGACTGGCACCCATAAATTTTGTTTCCTCCCAAAGTCCAGAGACCTCTCTATATGCTTTTTCTGAAAGAGAAAGTGTCTTTTATTTATAAGAACAAATCAATTACACCTAGATCCTGATTGTGGATGAAGAAAGGTAAGATACTTAGAGCATCATAAATCCCTTGTACTTTCCCAAATCGGATGAAATAAAACGAAGTCGTGTTGGGGTCAATTGGTCACTATTGTGGAGTTATGTCAAAGATGACTTCGACAACCAAACTCCCAAACCCCTACTTGTGCGAGATGTAAATGCGTCAGCGCGATGGAGGAACATACACGGAAATCTCGAGGAATTTATGCACTTGGGGAGATTGATCCGAGGTCGACTTGAGGAAGACACTGATGATGAGATTCTAGCTAGGACGTTGAAAGAATGGCAAGAATGGAAAGGAAATGTCGAGTACGAACAACATTACCATCTTCTCAAGACTTTTCTCGCAACCCTTTATGCGGCTCGAGTTAAGATATAACAGTTCGTAGTATAGGGTATTTTGAATAAAGACTCTTTCCTATGGAGAGTAGTAAAAAGGGGAGTCTGCTAGCCTAGGCTAAGAAGTTATTTATCTTTGGTAAAAGTCAAACTCCTGCAATTGCTGCCGAGGTGGTGCTAATAAAAGGGCAGTAGCTGCAGGAGTTCGACCTTCACCAAAGATCGAACTGATTTTCTAGTCCGCCTAGGCTAGTAGACAACTCTTTTCACAACTCCTGGTAACAAAGAAAATAGATTAAAATGAACTAGAGGAATGCAATGAACTAGTGTTTAGATTCCGATGTAATGTAAATTAGATTTTCATTAAGTGTTTTCCGGTTTAACACCGTTCTCGTACAACACACAACTTAATGAAAATCTAACTCGCATTCCTTTAAACCAGTAGGCAACCCCATTGGACAAGTTGGGTCTCGTGTGAGGGCTTACAAGTGATATACCCACAAAACCATTATAACGACTTTATATTCTTCATCTTCTGAGTCATCATCTGAATATCGACCATTTGGAGGATCTTGAAGACCCACTTCTGGGTCCATCCAAGGTAACAATTCCATGAAGATAACATAGCAGTTGTAGTATTGGAAGTCCTTTCCATGCTTAGCAAAATAAGCGTCCCCTTCCATAGTGTCGACATTGGCTCTTGTTAGTTTTGGTATCTATAGAAAATGTGTTTGACCTAGCTTAGGCCGAACGGCGCTACTTAGGCCGCTGGCAGTTCTACTTACAACTTGGGCCGCTCGGCCGTTATTACGCCGCTACAAACTTTTACGATAGTGGCAAAAGTCATTTGCCTCTCCACCTGGACATGCAAACACTGAAAACTTATCATATCCATAGGAATTGCCCTTAGAGAGGATCCTGATTTATTCAAGACGTTTTGAAACTCAAACCAATTATCTTTTCCCCTCATAATACACCTCTTGGTTGCAAGGATTTTCATTTGCTAAGGAATTGAAATGTTTAGGTGCCATTTTCCATGACCAGCTTTTCTATTCATATTTTATTGCATCATGGCGGAAAACGTCACAAGTGGTTCTATGGTGTAGTGGTTAGCACTCAGGACTTTGAATCCTGCGACCTGGGTTCGACTCCCGGTAGGACCTCTTTCTTGATTTTTGTTTTGTTTTGTTTAGTTTTTCTTTTTCATGTTTTGTCTTCTATAGCTTAGCCAAAGTGAGGGTTCTACATTCTTCTTCTTCTTCCTCCTCATCCTCTCTCGTTATTATTTTTGCACAGGACAATCAACAATGGCAGCAGCTGCACTTCTTCTTTCTCGTTCCTTTCTCCACACCAAAATACCTCTCTCCCTCATCATTAAACCCATCTCATCCATCCCTTTCACTTCAATTGCATCACTGAAAACTCCATTAATACTACCCTTACCCGTTTCTTCTTCATCTTCTTCCATTAATCGTATAATTGCTTGCACAAACCTCCACGCAAACCCTCTCCAAACAAGATTCTACAGCTCCAAATCCAACACCAACAGTCCCGTATCATTCCCTTCCTCATCCGACTCAGAATCCGACGCCGACGAACAAGTTTCAAAGAAGAAGAAGAACAACAGCAAGACACTGACAAGCAAGCTTCCACCACCTTACGACCCATTCAGCAAAAAGCCAGTAATCGAAGAACCCGAAGACCCCAAAAACCTTCAAGAGATATTCCACAAGATGAGAACAGATGGTCTAATGAACAGTGCAATCAAGATGTTTGATGCTTTGTCTAAAGACGGTCTCACACATGAAGCTATGGAGTTGTTTAGTATTATCAAAGACAAAGGCAATATGCCTGAAGTTGTAGCTCATACTGCTGTCATTGAAGCCTATGCGAATGCTGGTCATTCCAAGGATGCACTTAAGGTTTACATGAGGATGCTTGCTGCTGGTATTAAACCGAATGCGTATACTTATACTGTGCTCATTAAGGGACTTGCCAAGGATGGTAAACTGGGAGATGCTAAGAAGTATGTTCTGGAGATGATGAACAGAGGAATTTGGCCTAACGTGGCGACGTATACGGCCGTGTTTGAAGCTTTTGCCAAGGAAGGGAAGATGGAGGAGTGTAGGGAATTGCTGGAGCAGATGAAGGCCAAGGGGTTTGTTGTGACACCAGCCGATCAGGATAAAGTCGAGGAACATCTCACCACCAAAAGGGGAAAGGTATACAGAGACATCATGGATCTTCTCTTCGCCGAATAAATGGGTGTGGATACAGAGAAGAATGATCAGGCAACCTCTCCATGAACAGAAGTTTTAATGTTACTAGGCACTAGTTAGTAGTGGAAGTAGTCTTTTTGTTTCTCCTCTTTTGCAATGAGTAATGTTTAATGACAAAGAATCTTTACATGTAATTTGGATGAGTAGTGTCTTTCAGAATGTCTTTTGATTTCATGACGAGAGAAGTTTATTAACTTGACATAAACCCAGACCGAAAAACAACACATTTCAAATTCAAATAATCTGCATTTACTGGTGGAAATGTACAAAAAGAACAACAAGCACTTAGGTTAGGCCTCAACTTGTGTTAAAAAAACGCTCGTAGTTAGCAGAAACCTGAACATGACATTCTGCTAAACGTAATACAAAACAAGACAATAAGAGGATCAGGTGAGCACAATTATCTTCTTACAAACATACAGATGAAGGCCAAAAAACAAAAAGAATCACAGGAGACGACAATGCTGCTTGATCTAATTCTTGGGAATATTGAGACCAACAATCTTTGCAGGTGCTATGCGCAAAAGATTTCCTGGTTTACCAGGAAGTGCTCCTTTAATCATAATGATCCTGAGATCATTGTCAATCTTGATAATGGGGAGCTTTCGAATCTTGGTTTTAGTCCCTCCCATTCTCCCAGGCATCTTCTTTCCTTTGTACACATGTCCTGGTGTTGTTCCGGCACCAATAGATCCCAACTGTCTGTGACTCTTAGAACCGTGAGTCATTTGTCCTCTCTTGAAGTTCCACCTTTTGATACCACCTATAGTTTTTTAAGAATAAAGAATATAAATGAGAAAGCATACACAAAGAGAAAAATCAACTCAGTAATACCACTCCTGTCAAGCCCACACTCCCGGAAAAGATTTCAGCTAAACAAGAGAGAGTCCAAAAATCTAACCATAGAGTTTACGTACTAATGTTCATCATTCTAAACGTAATACATGAACCTACAAGTGCTGTCCCAGAGTCTGAAACTGTGACACATTTAACACAACCAACTGTGGAACTCAAAGAAACACTATTCTAAATAAGCTTACAGCAAGAAGTGTTGTTACTATTCTGAAGTCTGAAATTGCATTTATGCCCACACCCTAAGCAGTAAACACACATTCTAGATAAACAAGAAACAATCCATAACTGAATTGTTTAGTAAACGAACTGATTTTTTTTTTAAACGAACTGAATTGTTTTTAATTTCATCCATAACTGTAACAAGTACTCTCTTATACTCATCAAACGCAACATAGGTGTGGCACATGTGTTGTCCTAGAGCTAGTAATGAAATAGTGGATGCACACTTAACACCATTGACACTGAAACTCTTGATCATAACAAATGTAAGAGGCAATCAAATTATTTATTTTGAGCAAAGAAAAACTTTCATTTCATAAAAGAAAGGCAATCAGTATACATCTGACTGTTGCTATTGATTAACGACCAAGAGGCAAATTGAATGGAATTTCTAAACAAGCAAAAGAGAGAAAGCAAGGTATTATGAATCTCAAGTATGACATGCCACTAAATTTCCCAACCTAATTCTCGAGTCATGTCTAGTTGGGTAACTGGAAGGCGAACTATACTTCTGGTAATGCAAGCAGCTACATACTCTTCTGAATACGTTTACCCCTGAACCCTTAACATACTTCGTATATATCAAAACCCCATCCCCATGAGATTCATGTTCCACTAAGTTAACTGAAGTAAAAAATTGAATCATTGAGAATTTCACTACCTATACTCCTACTATTCTGATCGAATACATCATAAATAATGTTAGTGCTATCTACAGTAGTTCCCCATATAAGAGTACACAAAAAAGAATAGACAAGAGAAACAATGAACTAAGATTACATTCTATTTCAGTTAACCAATCTTGAATTCTAACATTAATGGGTTGGTCATAGTCCTAGGCACAAACACCCATATACACATATAGCTTTCCTTAACTAAAACACCAAATCCCCATTACCCTCAATGTAAACCTACAATCTTGAATTCTAACATCAATGAGTTGGTCTCAGTCCTCGGCAATTGTCAACTCAAACACCCATATACACATATTAGCTTACCCTAACTAAAACACCATTTCGATTACAGCATTTCCCTCAATGTATAGCTACAATTAGTGGAATTCAACTATACTAACAAAACCCACAATTCTAAATGCATACACGAAACGAAACGAAAAGAAATAGAAAATGGGGCAAGTGACAATACCTTGAAAACCCTTTCCAATAGTAGTTCCAGAGACATCAACAAGATCACCTTCCTTGAAAATCTCCTCCACAACCAACTTCTGATTAGGCTCAAACCCTTCAATATCAGTAAGCCTAAACTCTTGCAAATGTCTCAAAGGAATAGCCCCAATCTTATTCAAATGACCCATTTCAGGTTTCTTTAGTTTCTTATCTCTAACCCTTCTATACCCAATCTGAACAGCATCATACCCATCAGTTGCTTCTGTCTTAATCTGAGTCACAATGTTCCCTTCTCTAAAACCAACAACAGTAACTGGAACCACTTTACCACCAACTGGTTCGAAGTACGTCATCATTCCTAGTTTAGTTCCCATTACCCCAATCCCTGCGTCCACACTCATCATTATCACACTCATTCTCTTGTTCTTAGTTGGTGGGGCTGAAGAAGAAGATGAAGTGGAGGAGAAGAGCGAGTGGCGGAGTGATGAGTAATGTAGTGGTGATGATTTCAGACTGATTCTACGAGATGGAGAGGAGGTACAAGTAGGGTTTACAAATGAACATGATGCAATGGTGGTGGTGGAAGAGGAAGAAGGTTTCTTTGTTGAGGAGAGACGGAAGGTCGGGGAAATGGAAGAAACCGCGGCCATGAATCTGGTGCTGGTGGTGGCTCTGGAGGAAGAAGGAGAGACCAGAGAGAAAGAGGGAGAAATAAGGATTATCTTCTTCTTCCTCTCTGTCTATCTACTTATCTTTGAATTGAGAACCAGAGAAGGACCGACTAGCCCATTGGAAAGAAAAAAGGCACTCAAATAAGCCCGTGTAATACTTTTGAGCCCGGTTAGCCTGTTTGGATGCTCCCTAAGTCGTCCCTTCCTATGGGACTTGGCAAAAGGATTGCCTTAGCCATGTCAGGTGGCTTAGCAAATTGGTTACGCCACTATGTTAAAAGATGAAATTTTCACGGTTGTCAATGGAATCCATTGATATCGACTAAGTTATTATTCTTTTTTGTATCTGTATCTATTTATTTATTTTTTGAATTGACGAACAAGCACGTTGGGAAGAAAAAGAACATTAAAAAAAAAGTTCGGGGTTGTGCCCAATTAATCAACCCTGTTTTATACCATCCACGGTCGTGAGATCGACGAAACACCAAAAACTATATACCAAATATGCTTTTCAAAGTAATTTTTGGACGTGTGGCACAGTGGGATTGGGACACATTATATTTGGACGAACATCATGTGATATCTTTTCTTTTGACCTTAGAATTTAAAGAATTAAATGCTTATAATAGTCGGGTATATTTATAACTTAGCTCCAATGTATTTTCTTATTACTTGTAATCGTTAAAAGTACGTAGAAAATGATAATTTTTGTGAGAGTTATGATAGGTTTATGAATAAGAATTAGACGTAGCCACTTCTTACGGCTAGAAGTTTTCAATAACCAATCGCAAATTGCTCAATTTGGGGAAAAACCAGTCGTAAAATCAGTTACGTCTGGCTCGAATCTTTTATTTTTAGTCGTACATCATAGTTACATTCAATAAAGTAGCTTGATCTCAATCTAGACGTAGAGCTCGTTCTCCCCTTTTTTTTTTACAAGTTTGTAGATACGACTGATAAATAGAGTTACGGCTGAAATTGTTAGGAAACCTTCCTTGAGAATTCAACTACGTCTAGCTACGGTTGTATCGAGCTAGCTCTAAGTAGTTTAGAAAATAGTTATGTCTAGTTACAGCTAATAACTGG
Organism: Papaver nudicaule; assembly: GCA_023529015.1. NCBI lineage: Eukaryota > Viridiplantae > Streptophyta > Magnoliopsida > Ranunculales > Papaveraceae > Papaver > Papaver nudicaule. Next base: position 10,197 of record JAJJMA010078880.1, read on the forward strand.
GGGTTACGGCTAGAAACTTTGTGCCAAAAAAATTCTAAAAAGTTAGGGTTTATTTACGGCTAGTAGTTCATCCTATGTCTAGCCGTAAATGCTGGAAATACAAACTTACACCTATTAATGCTAGGCGTAATTATCAATGTAATTACAAAAAAAAAAAATTGCAAAATTTTATATTATTCTAAAGTATTATTAAACCCTGTTATTTTACATCTTACCAAAATCATTTCTCAAGATTTACAAATAGATTACAGATCTAATGAATTCATATCAATAATAAATAGTGAAAACCAGGATCTATCTGGTTATTTTTTCAAGACTCGAAGTTCAAGACAACAAGGTTTTAAGTTTCATCCAATAGTCTTCATTAAAGCTCAAAGAAACAAAGATTTATGGAACAAAATAAATGGGTGTTTGTTTTGTTTTTTTTTCAAAAACTACAAATTTCAAGAGGAAGGAGTTTATTCAAAATCCTCATTTAATAACGAAAAGATCATTTTTTATGAAATATAAATCAACAAACAACAACTCAAAGAAACAAACAAACCAGGATTTGTTTGTCTTGTCAAAAAAAAAAAATTAAAAAAAGAAGTTCTAAGAGAAAGGATTTTATCAAGAGGGTTTTGTCTTGTCAAAATCAAATGCTCAAATCACTTACTTCATTAGCCCAAAAAAAAATCAAAAACATTTCATTAACAAAATTCGAAACATCAAAAAAATTATTAAACCCTACTATTTTACATCACAAAAGAACTCATGAACACTAAGTAGAAGCGGCAGAAACCAAAAAAAATATTAAACCCTATTATTTTACATCTTACCAAAATCGTTTCTCAAATTTACAAATAGATTACAAATCTAATGAAATCATATCAATAAATATGATTATTTTGTCAAGACTCGAAGTTTAAGAGATCAAGGGTTTTAACTTTCATCTAATAGTCTTTATTAAAGCTCAAAGAAACAAAAAAAGGGTTTGTTTGTCTTGTCAAAATCAAAAACAAAAAATTCTAAGAGAAAGGATTTTATCAAGAGGGTTTTGTCTTGTGAAAATCAATGCTCAAATCATTGACTTCATTTGAAATATCCAAAAGAAACCAAAAGAAAATCAGTAAAGTTTCATCAACGAAGATCGGAACATTAAGAAGAATTGTGAAGTGCATAAACTATGTGGAAAAGATTATTCTTCTCGTATACGATGTTCCATCAATGATAGAACAGTTCGCTTCGGTCCCATCATGCAGATCGGTCGGAAAGATTAATATTAGCAACTAGTTTAATACTTTTATACTAGCAAATGAGAAAACCCAATAAAATTCAGATGGGACACACGGTTCATATGCCTCGTTTTTGCAGGCTATCTATACTCCAGAGTATTTGATTGGGTTTTAATCGAAAGAGTAGACTACTACGGTTTCTAGGATTTGATTTCTAATTTGTTTTCCCTTTTATAATCGAAAGAGTAGGCTATATTCTTTCCTTGTATAAACAAAGAGAGATAAAGACTCAATTGTTAATTCTCATTTCTACTGCCTCCTCCCACCTCATATAAACACAAACAAAATCGTTTTAAAAGGAAATCCGACCACTATCCGACCGCTGAAGATGAAATTGAAGAAACTTAGTAGATCCATGAATATCAAATTGAAGAAACAT
>JAJJMA010078898.1:0-10882 GCA_023529015.1 Papaver nudicaule
ACTATACACATCTATGCATTCTTGTTTGACTCCAAAAACTCCAATCAAGCCTTTAAGCCAAGTTGATTCCTTTATGGCCTCATTTACAGCAATTAGCTCAGCCTCATCTGTTGATTGAGCTACAACTGATTGCAATGACGACCTCCATCTTATTGGACCACCAGCCAACGTAAACACATATCATGTCGTTGATCTAAATCGATATACATCACCCGCATAATCCGAATCTACATACCCACTAACTTGTGGTTCTCTACCAACTTCTCGTTGATAAACTAACCCAACATCTATCGCGCCTTTTAGATACCTCAGTATCCCCTTCACAGCTTGCCAATGTTGTTTCCCTGGATTTGCCATAAATGTACTGACAACTCCAACAACTTGTGCAATGTCTGGTCGAGTACAAACCATTGCATACATCAAGCAACCAACTGCACTCGCATATGGAACACGAGCCATGTACTCCTCGTCAGCTTCAGTACTTGGTTTCATCTTCATGGAAAACTTCAAATGGCCACCTAATGGTAGACTCATAGGCTTTGAATCTTGCATTCCAAACCTCTCCACAATCTTCTCCAGATATTGTCTCTGTGTGAGACACAGTCTACCCATCTTTCTGTCTCTTTGAATTTTTATTCCAAGTATCTTCTTAGCTGCCCCCAAATCCTTCATCTCAAACTCCATACTCAGTTGAGCCTTCAACTTATCAATATCCACCATGCTTCTCGCAGCAACGAGCATATCATCCACGTACAAAAGTAGAAATATTAAGGAATCATTGTCAAGTTTCTTTGTATACACACAACTATCATGAAGACTGTGTGTAAATCCTTGCCCCTTCATGAATGTATCAAATCTCTTATACCATTGTCCGGATGATTGTTTAAGCCCGTACAAAGATTTCTTCAATTTGCATACATGATCTTCTTTACCTGCAACAACATAACCTTCGGGCTGTGACATATAAATGTCCTCCTCCAAGGTACCATGTAAGAACGTTGTCCTGACATCAAGTTGCTCTAACTCTAAATCATAGGATCCTACTATAGCTAACAACGTACGAATCGAAGTGTGCCTCACAACCGGAGAGTATATTTCGCTGTAATTAACACCTTCTCTTTCTGTATAACCTTTAGCTACCAAACGCGCCTTAAACCGTATGATATTTGTACCAGGAGTTGCTTCCTTCTTCGCGAACACCCATTTGCAACCAATGGCCTTGCTACCCTCAGGCAACTTAACTAGTTCCCAAGTATCATTCTTGTGTCGAGAATCAATCTCATCATCTGTAGCTCCTTGCCACTTTACAAAGTTGGAACCTTTCATCGCCTCTTGAAAAGTGCTAGGTTCATAACCACTAACCATGAATGCAAATGATGTATAATAATCTTTCATCCAAACATGTGGTTTCCTGTTTCGTGAATCTTTATTATTCTCTAAGGAATCTTCTGCTTGTTGTTGCTGAGATTCTTCATCTTGAATCTCTACCTCATCCGTATCTTCTTGAAATACAGAATCATGTTTATGAATTTCTCTTTCCTCCACGGACTCACCACTCTCTACCTCCACCTGAGTTACATTCTCTTTGTTAGGGTGTAACAAAGACTTCTCTTCAAACTTAACATCTCTGCTAATAACAACCTTGTGGGTTTCTTCACACCACAACTTGTATCCCTTGACTCCTTCAGCAACACCAATGAAAATTGCCTTCTTTGTTCTTGGATCTAACTTACTCTCTCTAACGTGATAGTAAGCTGGACAACCAAAAACCTTAATAGAATCATAGTTAGCAGGTTTGCCAGTCCACACCTCAATAGGTGTCTTTAACTCAATAGCAGTCAATGGTGATCTGTTAATTAGATAGCACGCCGTATTTACTGCGCCCAAAATTCTTTACCCAACTTAGCATTGGATAACATGCACCGTGCTCTCTCTATAAGGGTACGATCCATACGCTCCGCTACCCCATTCTGTTGAGGTGTCTTCTCATTGTCCAGTGTCTGACTATGGCTGCACTCTGATAATACTCCTTCAATGGGTCGTTCTTGTATTCCCACCATTATACGACCTTAGTCGTTTTACCTTCTTGCCAGTCTGGGTCTCTATCATAGTCTTCCACACCTTAAACTTCTCGATAACTTCATCCTTCGTCTTCATAGCATACAACCAGACTCTCCTTGAGAAATCAACGATAAAAGTCACAAAGTACCTCCTTCCTCCTTTGGATATCTCCCTAGAAGGACCCCATACATCAGTATGTACATATTCCAGTATACCTTTAGTACAATGGATTGCCTTACCAAACTTCACCCTATGATGCTTTTCATAAACACAATGTTCACAAAAATCAAGTTTGGCTTTCTTCAACTTGTCAAGCCCACCTTGTTTGCACAATACCTCTAGTCAATTCTCACTGATATGCCCCAGTCGCATGTGCCAGAGTCTTGAAATACTAGAGTCTCCATCATTCTCAATTCCTGTATAAGCTCCACCCACCACTGTATCACCACACAAGAGATCCAAATTTCTTTGTCTCTTAGCTTGAATCACCATCTTTGAGTCTGATTTCATCACCTTTGAGAATCCACCTTCCATTACAATCTTGTAACATTTGGATTCCAAAGTACCTAACGATATCAAATTCTTCTTCAATTCTGGAATATGCCTCACCTCAGATAAAGTATATACCTTACCTTCATGATTCTTGATCAGTATTGTTCCTATTCCAACTACACCACAAGCGTAATTACTACCTAGTAGTACAGTACCACCTCATATAGATTCATAAGAAGTAAACCAGTCCCTATGTGGACTCATATGATAAGAACAAGCTGAATCAAATATCCACACGTCACGATGATCACTACATGTGACTGTTAGCACATCTCCAATATCAGAAATATCTTCAGCTATTGTTGCTTGCGATTGAATCACGATTTTCCTTAGCCTTAAGCTTTAGACAATATTTCTTCCAGTGCCCTGGTTTGTGACACCAATGACAATCAGATTTCCCTAAGGTTTTTCCCTTATACTGGTCTTTTTAGAACCAGGTTTCTTCCCATTGTTTACATACAATCCAACTGCTTGATCACTTTCTATAGCATCCTTCTTACGAAACTCATCACTTAATAAGACAACAATTACGTCGTCTAACTTGATAGTATTCTTTGATGTCAATGTACTTTGAATCAACGGATCATAAGTATCAGGAAACGAACAATGTAGTGTCATAGCTTGGTCTTCGTCTTTAACAACTTCTCCCACATTGGTTAAATTAGTCATCAACTTATTAAAGTTGTTGATATGTTCGTTAATAGACGTACCTTCCTTGAATAGAAAACGATACATCTGTTTCTTTCGAAACAGCCTACTTGTGAAAGACTTCGTTATGTACAAACTCTCAAACTTCGTCCACAAAAACTTTGCAGACTTCTCGGACATAACATTGTGCGTGACTTCCTTGGACAAACACGAACGAATTGCAGCACAAGCCTGCAAATTATATTCTTCCCATTCATCATCATCCATATACTTTGGCCTAACATCCTTCAAAGCTTTATGTAAACCTTGCTGGATCAATGCATCTTTTACTTGCACTTTCCAAAGACCAAAATATGTTCTTTCATTAAACTTATCCACATCAACCCTAATAGTTGCATACTTTGGTGTTGGTACCTTCGCTGGCTTCACCGGAATATTAGTATCCCCTTCTCCCATCTCTCACAACACTTCCTTTGATCTCAGAGTTAACAGAACAAGGTTCTGATACCAATTGTAGCAATCAATACCAGTCCTATATAGCTCTAGACACACATAAGTGCACACACAGACAAGAATAAAGCAAGCACACACAATAACCAAAGAAGAATAATAGGAAGTAAACCACAACAAAGATATTTATAATGGTTCGGCAATGCTTACTCCACTTGACGATGATGAACCTTTCACTATGGAAATCTGAAGAACAATCACAAGAACCACACGGTTTAGTCCCTTATTGTTTTCTCTTATCTCACAACCCTTACAAGAACAAGTCTCAACGTTGTGTAACCTTATTACTAGAAGAAAACCCTTATGTCTCTCTGTGTCTCTGTATAAGACTCAAGCAACTGCCACCTATTTATAACCTTCAATACTTGGATGTCAAGCAATACTCAATGTCCAAATCCTAGACGGTTTCCTAACTTCACAATTTCCATATTCTAGCCCAAGTCGTTTACTTGTTACCTAGAATAGGATTCTTACAAACTTCCTTGTAATAGTGAAAGACTAGTCAACAAATATTACATTAGGGACATAAAAAGGATAACAGAGAGTTAAATCCAAAATTTTGGTCCGTGTTTACCCAAGAGACAAGGTGGACTAGGATTTTAGAACTTGTAGAAATTTAATGTAACCATGCTCGCGAAAATGGCATGGAGATTAATTTATAATCCTAATGCTATCAGGGTTCCAGTAATAAAATCTAAGTATCTTAATCAAACTAATCCTGTTCATTATCGTTCAAAACTACGGGGATCCTGGATTTGGAATGGTATTACAAAAGGATTAGTGTAGATGGTGGGTTTTGAACACTTATAAAGATGAGTCCCACGGGCTAACCACACAAGTTCACTGGGGAAGAAATCAAGTTATGTAGGTCCACTAAGGATAAGTACAGAGAGTTGAGTAAGGATCAAGCTATATGGGGCACACTAAAGATTGGTCGTACCCTCAAGACTTAGCCATGCTCTCAAGACTTGGATGCGCCCTCAAGATTTGGAAGTGTCCTCAAGACTTGGCTGTCTTCTTAAGACTTGGTCGTATTCTCAAGACTTGGTCGGGTTCTAAAGACTTGGCCACATCCTAAAGGCGCCTTCAAGGCGCATTCGCCTCCAAAGATACGCCCGCCTCTAAAGACGCTCCCGCCTCCGAAGACGCTCCCGCCTTTCAAGACGCGCCCGCCTCCAAGACACGTCCGCCTTCATTAATACGTGTCCACCCTCACCAAGGTGGATCCAAATTCACCAAAATCAATCATATTAGAGGGAGGACGAACCTAGGGGTCCTGACGGAGTTATACTACACATAGGTCCCTAGCTTCTTTCACAAGTCTACCACCGTGACTAGTTGAGCTCTCCTTGAGCCCTGGTCGCATCCATGACTAACTGATCTCTCCTCGAGCCCCGGTCGCATCCATGAATAAATGTGCTCTCCTCGAGCCATGGTCGCATTCTGTGATCCCTGACCACTTGTTGGCAGGAAACTCACTGACTAGTTGTTGCTTCCTTAGAGCCTTGACCGCTAGTTAGTTGGCTCCTGATATGATATAAGCCCTAGTCATTTAGTGGCAGTGACCCCCCACTAGATATATGGATGCGAGTCGTCTCAGGCTCATCCGCTATATTCACCCATGTGAATAACACACTGTATAGATGAGCTCATGCTCACCGACAAGTCTGCACTGGATCAATGAGCTCACGTTCATCAATAAGTCCACACATGCGAAGTACTCACATGCTCATTAAGGGTCTCACCAGTTAATTGATTCAATGCTTGGTCTAGGGTTTGCTTCAGTCTCGGCTTGACTAACAATAATATTCCTACCTTCACGTATTCACATTAGACTTACTCTAAAGAAGACTAATCCTTCAACGGTCCAATAAGGTCTTCCATGATAATCGCCGAGAATAGGTTACCTGGAAAACTAATTGATAAGCCTTATCCTAGTAGCTCCGCAAGACTAGATAGTCAATTCCAAGTTTTATATCTCTGTGAGAATAGCTAATCACATGTTTAAAACTGGGTTAGTCAATGATATGACTCAATAGTCATCACCGCCTGTATAGATGACTTGGTTATGTGATGACCATCTCTCAAAGTCGGTTCAACCCATCACGACAGCAGTATACTCTATGACCACATATTTGAGCTCAACGATCAAATGTAACAAAATACGATTGCTCAACTCGACTAGAACCAGTCACTGCCACAACAACATGGCGCATACACGAAAGGCAAGTTTGTCGTATTGGGGAGATATACTCAAGTGTAAGTGTGGAAAATGCCTTTATCCTACAAAAGCATCTCAAGGGTGAAGTTATATGAGAAGGTTATCACTGAGGAGTACAGAATCACCGTCGGGGATCTTAGGCGAACTATCAAGAGCTAAAGATCAGCGGTATAACAGATAAGGCCACACCAGCGAATCCCATGGAACGAATGGAAGAGCGAACTAAAGAACAGCGAGAAAAGGCACGTCACCGACAAAAGCTGAGAAGCAGTTGAGCAATTAATGATGGAACAAAACGGTAACATTGTCAGAGGACTCTTTGACTCAGTGGAAGCCGCGTCATCAATCCTTATCCTGAAGAAGATCAATCCGCTGAAGTATCACCATAGCGAGTAAGTTCGTCGATCCCCATGGTCGGCGAATAGAGACAAGTAATGTCATAGAATGTATTGTTTGTATTAGCTGTAACCCATAATCTTGAGCATCTATATAAGGTGAGAAACCCCTTATGTGACAGGGGTTGAGTGAAATTTGGGTCTGGTCTACAGAGAGATAAAAGTTAGGGTTTCCTCTTTACTCTCCTTAGCCCAGTATCTGTGAGGTAATCTTGTGAGAGTGAGTGAGATTAATCAAGAGAGGTGAGTGATGTAACCATTCCTAATTCAACGAGATTTATTTTGGAGTTAATACTTAGTATGTTAATGATCTTCACTTTGGTATCTCTGAACTCTATTTACCTATGTTATAACCTTGTTCTTTATGTTATTATGCATTGCATGAGTAATTTTATTGGGTGTATTGGTAAAATCTATCTTGTGGGGATTTTACCAATTACATTTTGGCGCTAGATTAGGTCTGAACCTGTTTTTTTCTAAAAAAATCATCATGATTTGTTAAAATCTGTGTTGTTTTTTGCTTTAACGACAGTTTTTGTTGAGAAAACGTTGTTGTTTTTTTTTTACTCTTTTCTTTCATAAAAATTGCTATTTAGGGTATGATCAGCGTCGGCTACTTTGCTGCAAATCGTAAAGTTTCCTTTTTTGGTAGATCTTGTGATCTTAAACATGTTGTATTGCTGTAAAAGTGTTGAAAGTCATAAAAAATTCCCTTTTAAGACATATTTTAGTGGTTTCAGCATACTTTATGTGTTTTCAGCACACTTAGAGCGGTTCTGTCATAATAGTCTTTCTAGGGTTTAGTCTTTGAAAAGGAAAAAAGCATTCTTAACATATCTTGCACTTAGATATTCTCACATGATAAGTTTAAAAGGTATTTCAAGTTCTAGGATGATAGGTTGTTATTGTAACTTTCCATTTTAGGTATGTTTTGTTCTTAAACAAATCGTTTATGGCTTGTTTTTCGGCTAAAAAGATGATATTTCGGCGGTATGTTGTTCATTTAGTAGTAGAGTGTTAAACGTAGTACTGTTTAAAGAATATAGGAGGAGTACCATGAAGATTAGCTCAAACAGTAAAAGTACCACTGCTTAAGTTATTATATCTGAAGTTTCATTAGTATGATAATTATAGTTGCTAAGAACATCTCTGAAAATCTTCGCCTTTACGGATTTTGATCGAAATTTTTAAAATTTTTAATGAATCTCGGTGTTTTTTAGATTCCTTAGGGTTTTCAAAAACCACGTCTCTCAACAACTGCCGACATGATTAGGTCACACTCTGTGAATAGTACAGTACAGTCTGTATTTTTTGTCTTGTTCTCAACCACACTCTGTAAAAGTTTCCCAACTACCCCCACTAACCAGTTTGGCATTTACCAACAGTACGACTAGCTTAATACTGTCAGGGAGTGCATTTGTTGTCTTTTGTAGAGGATTGGCGAATGGCATCTTGGCGTAAAGGAAGTACGACGTCAACAAGCAAGTCTCCCAAGTTTCCCATTTCAGCTCAGCCGCTGGTCTTCCCCAATCGGCATAACACCAGAAGCAGTGCAGCACAACCCTTGGGTTTCGCGCATGACTTCTTCTTGACTGGCACTTCAGCTCAACAATCAGCAGCACAACAATCAGCGGCACAACAACAGGCAGATCAGGATAAGGTTACAATGGTGGACGAAATTCACCTTGACGGGATACCAGAGGAGGAAGATGAAACATATACTTTCGTGCAAATGAATGGTAAAGGTGTGGATACTGTGTCGCTAAGGAAGCAGCTAGAGTTGTCAGTGAAACACCAAATGTTGTCGGCGATAATTCTAATGCAGTTGGGGGACAATCAAAAGCAGTAGGTGGTAGCCCTAATATAGATGGTATAGTCTCAAAGGCAATTGGCGATGGTCATATGGCAGAAGAAATGATTTCAAAAGGGGTCGGCGAGGTTCCAAGCACAGCCGAAAAGACAAATAACATCAATGGTAATAGTACAGTAGCAGCAATCACCGTGACATCCAAAACATCGCCAATAGCAGTCTCAGAGGATAAAGCAGAATCCACTAGCGTCACCGAAGGCATGTTGAAGAAGTTCCTTGAGCATAGCACTATAAATCATGCCCAGATGCAACTACAGATGCAAACCCAGATGGAGATCATTCTTCAAAGTCATCGGGAGTTAGCGGAGAAAAATAAAAAATTAATGGAACATCGCAGCAGAAGCCGCTCAACTTACACCACTCGTAATTCTGAAAGGAGTAAACCTAGAAAGATGGAAATCTTTGCATCCACGGCAAAAAAGGGAGAAGGCAGTAAGAAGACAGGAGGATATAAATTACAAGAGGAAAGTTTCGCCGATTTTGAAAAGATGGACGAAGTGAATGATTCGGTGAAAAGAGAGTTACGCCGAATAAAGAAGCAGTTGGCAGACGTAGCAGAATTGCCAAAGGACGACAAATTAATTACGGCTATCTCTGAGGCAGAAAAGACGCCATTTGTAGGTCAGATTACTTATGGATACATATCCAAAAGGTTTTCCATGCCATCTTTCACGTCAATTTTTGACGGGGTGGGAGATCCAGCTCAGCATTTGAAGTGTTATAGAAGGGATTTAGCAGCATGGACAAACTCAGACCCAATAATGTGTAAATCATTTCCTGGTACCCTTAAAGATGAAGCCTGGCATGGTTCGGTGGTCTGAAGTCAAAGTCGATTATCTCCTTTAGAGAGTTACAAGAAATATTTTTGGCGACTTACATTCAAAATAATAGAGTTCGCCCAGGGGTAGAAAAGTTGTTCGCTATCAAGAAAAGACCTTTAGAAACGTGGAGAAGACATATTTTAATGTGGAGAAAACTCTGTAGCGAGGTAGGAACAACTGTTTCTGACAAAGAAAAGATGTGGGTGTTTACCAGTTCAATGGAGACATCTGATCCCATGTTCAGGGCTTTATATTGGAATCCGCCGAAGGATATGAAAGAGATGAGAGCTAAGCATAATGAATGGTTATCCTATGAAGAAATGCAAGAGGAGGAAGTTCGTCAGAAGAAAGAGAAAACGAAACAAATTCATTCGATAAACAATTTTTCTTTAGCTGAGCAAGAAGAAATGAAAAGAGAATGGATCAAAATAAGTTAGGCGTAATGTTGCAGGTCCTACTTCAACGACAGTTGTTACTCAAAAGCCATAAGAGCAAGTACAACATCAGCAAAATGGTGGTCAGAAGTGGAACCAGGGAAAAAGAGATAGTTATGATGGCAGAGATGATCAAGATAGCAGAGGCAGGAATGATAATAGAGGTAGAAATGCAATGGTGATAGAAGATACAACAACGACCATAGAGGTGGATACGACAATCGGCGATCAGGCAATGGCGATAGAAGTGTTTTTACCTGTAAAAACAATGTACCGTCTCTGGGTACTTTCGTAGTGCTCGGAGATCAAAGTCGAACAAGACAAGCCTAAACCAAGGATGGCCGTTCCCGTCTTGCTTCGGTCACAGAGAGGATAGAGGTTGGTCTAGGGAGGGAAACAGCGAGGAAACTTGAGATCAGGTTGAGGATGTGTTTTGGGTGTGAGAGTTCAAGATCTCCGTCGTGAAGTCGACTGGAAATCTCCAAGGCTAGAACGTGTTTCGATTCTCAGGTGTTTTCTCTGAGGCTCTTGGTTGTTTCTGTGTGTTCTGAACGTTCTCGGAAAGATGTCCTTAATTTTCTGCCTTGGAAAATAGAAAAAGCCTCTATTTATAGTTTGAACTCACCCTGATCTCTCGACAGAGAAGGTGGAAGTCGTGGAAGAGTGGAGGAGTGGAGGACATGCGTTGGTTTCCATAACTGCCTGAGTCGTGTGGAACATGCCCATTCGCGCCATCTTCTCGTAACTGCCCACTATCTCCATCAGTTTCTTTCAACTGCTGTAGACCGCCAGACCAATACCCCTAAAGTTATCCCCCCGTGTGATGTTTTGATATCTCGAGCGAGTGATTGCGTAGTTCAGTTGAGTAGAGTAGAGTTGTACGACTAGTCGTCGTGACCAACATGAGCATAGTGCCTCCGGGACACGAGTATGGAAGTGGCCTTGGCTGTTGGCCAAGGCCATAAGTGTGTAGCGCCATGGCTCAGAAGGCCAAGGCCGTGGTCTTTGGCCAAGGCTCACTGATTCAACGCGCTTTGGCGTTAGTTATGGTGGTGCCATGGATCATGGTGCCACGGCCTTGGCCTTTGGCCAAGGCCAGCTTGTTGTGGCGCCATGGATTATGGCGCCACGGTCTTGGCGTTTGGCCAAGGCCCACTTGTTGTGGCGCCATGGAGTATGGCGCCACGGTCTTGGCGTTTGGCCAAGGACCACTTGTTGTGGCTCTATGAATATGGCGCCATGGCCTTTTGTCCTGGGACAAACATCTGTGGCGCCATGGCCTTTTGGATAGGCCAATTCTGGTGGCGCTAGGCCAATGGTGCTATGGCCGTGTTTTGGACAGGCCAAACACTTTGTGGCGCCATGAATAT
>JAJJMA010078901.1:0-11621 GCA_023529015.1 Papaver nudicaule
AAAACAAATATGTTGGTCATTTTTTGTCACACCCCTCACACGAGACCATCCAAACCCTCTAAATTACAACTGGCTAAACAATCTCGGCCATTAAATTTACAACGGTTATATTTTCAAATAATATATCCGTTGGGGTTTTTGCTATAAAACCAAATAACTATCAAACCAAAATTCACACCAATCACTCTCAAATAAGTTGGAGCTTTCATCTAAACTCCTCAATATGGCAAGGAGGAATTTTACCGAAGATGAAGATACTGCTGTAACACAGGCTTATATCTCCATGGAGCTTTATCATGACAAATCTACTCCACCAAGGAGTAGAGGCGTATACTGGCAAAGGGTTTTCAAATCTCTCACCGATGCACCAACGGAAACCCCAATGAAAGATCCGCTCTAGACCTGACATTTAGATTTCGAATTATTAATCAATCTGTGAAGAAATTTATGACGATTATGATTGACCTCATCATTGATGGTGGGGAATGGACGGATAGTGTACGAGTAAGTAATATGTTTTTGGTTTTATGATACACAATTTTCATTTGATTTAAATGCATACTTAACTCGTTGACTGCAGAAAGCCCATGCGAAAACCAGGTATCTTGAAGACCATGGATGTGAGTTTCTCAAGAGGATTGCTATGAAATGTTGCGCGAGAAACTTAATGGATACGTTCTAGATGCTGTTTTTAATTTGTAATCTTAATTTAATATTTATGTCCGATGTAGGTTAGAGGTAAAAGATAATGTACAATGTATTTTGAATTCCGATGTAATGCAATTTAGATTTTCATTATTAAGAAGTGTTAACCACAGTACATCAACTTATTTAAAATCTAAGTAGCACTCCTTTTAAACCAATAGGCCTCCCCATTGGACGAGTTAGGTCTCGTGTGAGGGCTTCCAACAGTGATATACCCACAAAACCATTACCACCACATTTTTAAGCCTCATCTTCGGATGAGGTCCTCCAGTAATTTTCTTCATCTTCGGATGTGGTACCTAATAATCTGTCATCCTCTACGTCATCATCAGAAAAGTCGTTGGTAGAATCTGGAAGGAGCACTTCAGGGTTCATCCAAGAAAAATTTTCCTTGAAAATTAGATAGCAGTTATAGTATTCAAACGACTTCCCATGCTTTATTGCATAAGTGTCGCCCGCCATGCTCTCCTAAAATAAAATAATTTGACCGGTTTTGTATTTTGCTGAACAAACTAAAATCATTATAAAACCCAAATTTATCCAAACGTAAATCACTTACCACGTTGGCCCTTATTAGATGCCCTACACCACACTGGTACAACACTCTCTGGAAGGAGACATACTCATTTACTGCTTTTTGATAACCCTAACACGCCTCTTAATTGTTTCTAAGGTTCTGTGATTAGCATTCCTATTGTTCTCATTCAGCTTATCCATGACACGAGACCACATGACTCTTGCATTTACACGGAGCAATCTGACATCTCTTTGTAAGTAAACAAATGCCCAACTCCTAATGATCGTTTCGTTTTCAGCATTGTTGTATCTAGCCATGATGAAGAGTAGTATTTTGGTAGACTCTGAAAGGGATTCCTAGAACATCAACTCCTAAGTAAGATGAATTGAGAAAGTGAGAAGATAGTGAGGTGGTTTTTCTTTCGACAAGAGATCACATTCTTATACCCTTCAAAATCTACTACCCAATTGATGGACGTATGGGAAACACTGTTCGATGATACGATTCAACACAACTACTTGAAGTGATCACACAATGTGTGAAAATTAAGTCTACTTTTACATGTCGGAATTGAAGTGAAAATACCCTAACACGGGGGACAAAAAATTCAGATGACAAAATTGATTTGATAAAACCCTGCCGTAGGAGACATACGGATTTACTTTTTGTCGTTTAGATGAGTGTTGGATTTTCTTTTTATCGTTTGAGATAACGTTGGATTTTCTTTCTGCCGTTTCCGGATTTCCCTTTTATCCTTTGCCATAGTATTACCTTTGTATTTTGTCACTCATCACCTTTGTATTTTGTCACTCTTTTTATGTCTTTAAATACAATAGGTTTTTAAAGTATCGAAGAACACCCAAATTTGTCAGCACATCCCAATCCATCTTAAGCTTTCAGTTTATTTCATCTTTTCAATATCTAAATTACCTTGGTAATAATGGCCGTATACACACCTGAAGAAGACGCTGCATTAATGCAAGCTTTTTCCTTTGTCATGAATCAAGAAGATGTAACGGAGGTCGTTTTATGTGGGGCAGTTGTTGCTTGGAATAGGATCCTCCAACAATTTACCGATATATGTGGAAATCATCGTGGTAGAACCATTCGATCTTTGGCAACGAGGAAAAAGCAAATTATGCAAGCTATTACTAAGTATATAAACATTCAGAGAAGTATACGAATACATCAACGTCGAAGCGGTGTTGAGATTAGCAGGTCACGCATACAACTGTTGACAAGGGAAGAAATTCTAAGTTGTATCCAAACTAGATATTAAAGCATTTTGGTGTTCGATGATTGTTAATATATTTAAGGCTAACACTATTTTGTTTCCCTTTGTTTTATATGTAGGAGGAGAGGGCTAGAGCGGATTATTCAAGAAGAGTCGGAGAAGAATTTGTTTTCCACGACTGTTATTTAATTATAATTCACAATTTTCCAAATTTGAACATTTACCTTAATCACAATTGATGATGAGGGAATAGGTAATTTGATGTTGATGTATCTCTAGGTGAAAGTCTCTAGGTAAGTGTAACGGCTAGTTTGACCATCTACGTACGTAAAAATAATATTTACACTCCAATTACACCTCACAACGGCTATGTTTTTTGAACGGGATGACCGTTGGAAGCTTGTCTATATAAAAGGGTTCCTATTGCTCAAAAAATTAAGTGAATCTACAAATTTTACAGTTATTCTCTCAAATCTTATTAACAAACATGTATAATCCATGTTCATTAGCTCATGTTGCTTCCCGGAAGCCGAAACGTTCAGTCTCCGACATAATTGCATGTTTAAGTCACCACGATCGAGAGAAAGCTCCCTTATCACCACCAAAATCTCCACAGGGTTCTCCTCCAAATTATGTATTACTCGGTACTCCTCCACAATCATCTTCCCAGGATTCTCATCCAAATTATGTATTACTCGGTACTCCTCTACCATCATCTTCCCAGGATTCTCATCCAAATTATGTATTACTCGGTACTCCTCCTCCCATACGTCAATACCGTCACATTAATGCGAAATTAGTTGATGAATAATTTTATGACTACTCTCCATCTCAAAAACCATTATCTCCTCCTCAATTAACCAAAAAGATAACTCGTAATCCTCCTCCATTTACGTTAGCTGAAGATTTATGTCTTTGCAAAAACTTTATGCTTTGCTATCCAACACCAAAGGAAATTAAACGTTCTCGTTTTGGGGTGAATTACTCACTATTGTGGTATGAAGTCAAAACACACTTCGGCAATGAAATGGAGGAGAGCGAAGTTGTTCGAGATGAAAATGGGTTTTCGGCACGATGGACTGAAATACACGACAAAGTACACGCATTTATGCATTTGGGGAGATTGGTCGGAGGTCAAATTAAGGGACAAACCGATGAGGAAATTCTAGCCAGCACTTTGAAGGACTGGAAAAATTGGAAAGGAGAACATTTTAGGTAAGAAAACAATATCATCTCCTCAAGTGGTTCCTCAGGTACAATAAAATAGACTAAGTATATGTGTTCATGTAACCCGTTATGTTGTAATTTTGCTTATCTGCAACATGTTATTTCGGTTTTTATTTTTTCAGCACAAGATAATTTAGTTTTAGTTTATCTGCATCATGTAACTTCCAATTTCAAATTCAAAACGATGTAACTCAATTTATCCTTCACTCAGCTATGATTGAGTGAAACTACTTGAATTTTTCCTTTTAAATTGGACTCGGCATAACTAGTCTTCAATGTCTTGGCTACAACTTGAAAATGAAATTTTCGGTGAAAAGGGTTGTGGGAGAGTGAAAACCGAAATTATGTTACATCTCTTATTATTGGGTGTTTGGGGTCAAGGTCAAACCTTGACTGAAGGCGTACACTTAGTGGCCGACCTCCAAATTTGGGCGGCCTTTCGATGGCCGCCTCTCAACCATAGTAGTTGTGTTTTCAACACTTTTTTTTGGACCTAAGGTTTGGGTATAAAACACAAAAAATTGGCACCGTAGTGCTTGCTCTAATGAAGTTGTAGATCTCCAACTTTATTCAGCAGACTTGCTAGAGAAAGGCTTGTCATTGTTTCTTTTGCATCATTAGAAACACTTTGATCTTTACCAGTGACAAGTTCTCTTATGTTTTCATGAGATCAAGCTCACTTAACAATGCTTCCATCTGAGACTCAAGCAAATCACAATCTCTCACAGTACTTACAAGCTGAGCAAACACATTAGTGCATTGTTTGATGAAAACATAGAAAATATCACCATTTCCCATGGTAGCTTCTTCCATATTCTGATAGTTGTAAGCATAATAACAGGCAATTTCAGGCTTTCTTCCTTTGATACTAGGAAGATCTACACCTTCTTCCACCATAATTCTCTTCTTCCTACTTCCTGTCATGCTATATTTTCCCATTATTTCAAAGTAAAATAGCAGAGAAACACTTGAATGAATTAATCTTTCAGGTGTTGTGGTATTTTTATGTATACAATACCAAGGAAGGATTAACTCAAATATTGCATACCAAGAGTCCCATCAGGTTTGCGTTCAATCTTTGAGTAAAGAGTAATCTCCTTTTCGTGAAGAGAATATGATGCCAGCTGGTGGATAGACGCTGCTTATTGAGTTTCTCGCACATAAAACACCTTTTTGCGGTTCGTGAACCGGTTGGGTCTATATGTAAAGACGAGGGTACCAAGTACACCACCAATCTTTTATTTTAGTCCACCTATAAGTCAAACCTTGACCGGTTCCTGTAATCAAGAACTCAAGAACAAGATCTCTTTCAGATCTGATTGATTCACACAAGAGAGTCAATACAAGAATCCGAAAGACTATGTCAACCAACCAAGTACGATACTTTAATTATATAAGATGACTCAAATATAATGCGGAAGTAAAGTAAAGTACACACAAGATTTTGTTAACGAGGAAACTACAAACTCGTAGAAAAACCCCGGGACCTAGTACAGTTTTGAATACTCTTAAGAATTAAGCCGCCAACACACCTACTCTCAGACTTCGGACTAGCTGGTGCAGACAATATGAACCTAATACGACTATTAGTCACAAAGATTTCCCCTCAGTATCCTTACGCCTCCAACCACAGCAAGGTGGTCACGCACATGTACTCCCCTACGTAAACATACGCCCGTTACTGTCTTACGCAAGAGTTGCCTCACAGCCCGTCGCGAGGACTATCGCTACCCGACCTCCAATCAGACGATTACAACCTTATGGACAACAACCAAATAGCGGAAGGTATCGCTAGATGATATCCTTGGTAACTAACAGATATTTCACCGAAGTCTTTTCACACCAAGAGCGAGGTTATTAAGTTTACTTAGGCAATAAACATCCCGAGATATCGATCAAGGTTTCAAAACCTAAACTCCCGAAATAGCAACCTTGTCGTCCCAGTTGAAATCAAGCAGATAGTTGTAGCAAGTACGAAATGATATGACCGTGAAGAACGATGTACCTGCAAAGAACAAATCCAATAACAACAATCTTGATTCCACTAAATATCTATAGTTTAGGCACAAAAACCGAAAGCGGCTTGCTGACAAATCCAAGTTAATAGATAAAGAGTATGTTCTAATCACAACGATCTTGAGTGGCCTTATATCAGAAGAGAAGGACCTTAGAATAATCAAGATCGTTAGGTTTGATAGACGTGATAGAACAGAACACAAGTACAATACAAAGAAGACAAGTACACATAAACTAGTTTCCCGTAAGAGGTGCTTCTAGGCTTCTCTATCTCGAGAGAATACTTTCACGCAATTCTAGACCGAGAGAAAAAGCTCAAAGGTAACTGAAAAGAAAAGCGGCAACACAAGCTTACAATTACGAAGAAGAGCTTGGCCAAGGGGATTAAAGCTTTCAGGAGAGATACCACTCCTATTTATATTGACTAAGGCTTTAGCTTTGAAATGAGGCAAAGTTAATTTCGGAAATTCCACAAAGCACATTTACATAATAGTTCCGAAATTCCCCATTTAGTCACATAACATTTAATGAGAACTAATACTCTAGCATTTTACATTTAAGAAAATATATTCCATAAAGAAAATATATTTTCGAAACATGTTTAGCCAAGAGCAATCAAAGCAAATAATATCTTAAGGTATATTTTGATATTTCTTTTTAATTCGAAATAGGGTGCTTACCAAATATGATCCCTGGGAAAGATCTCAATTTGAAAACGTGTCCTTAGTTTCAAAAATCTCCTTAGATATTATTACTTCCAAATGTCGTCACCAGCTTTATAATGTCGACATTACTTCCTTGGTATTGCTGGGTTAACCAGAGGAACCTAGGTGGAAGTGGGATCTGGTCCAACGTGGTTCAACGTTCCGTATAAACGCATCATAACAAACGTGGACAAAGCCTTGTGCGTTAAGCTTAAGTGAACACATAGGTTCAGACATTCCGAATCACGCAAATAGATATACCATTGGAAGTACGGTGCGAGATTCCAGGAGTAACTAGCAAAGATGTTAAATCTCCTGAATTCTTGATTCCAATATAGATGTCACGTTAATGGTATCCAAGAATTCAAATCAAAACATCAAATGAATAATCAAATGAATATTTGATCAAGTAGTAAAGCATACGAAGATTTAATCACGTACAGTATTGATACGAAATCATGTGTCCACTAACTAAAGCGACTAACCATATTTCAGATGATGACTCAATCCCACTTAGTTGTACATTGAAGATGAACGAATTCAAACTTAAAAACCGAGAATATCAAACTCATTAATTCGTTGAAGCACAAATCAAAAAGATAGAGTTTGAACTTCGAAGTTACGCATTCTGAGTCAACCATATTATGGTTTCGAAACGTACATCTGTTTTGGCAGAAACCAAATTAAGGATTCGGAACCTAAATTTCATTATATGACCAGAACCATATTTAGGTTCCCAAATCAAGTTTCCATATAGCGAAACCTAAAGCTTGGTTTCGAAATCTAGATTCTGTTTAACAAAACCTTGATCGAGAACCGTTTCAGCATTACACCTTTTTAGCCTCGACGCACAGGAATATATTTCCCGGTTCACATAAACCTTTAGAAAACCCCAGGGTCTTTTCGACCTTTTAGATCTCACATGGCCAAGACACATTGGCCTTGATTCTCAAGTCACTGTTGTAGATGGTGAAAAATGAGAGAGGGACAAAATTGTCAAAAACACTCTCGAAACCATGTCTTATTAAAGGCAATCGCCTATTCAGGCTCATCTCTATAGCTCAGAGTGCAACCCATTCCATGAGCTGAATAAACTCTCTATGAGCTCTCTCTTATAACTCCGGTGGGGAGGGTAATATCATAGTGCAGTACTAATAACCTCACCAACATATTAAACCCATTGATCTGCTTCATGTCGACACCCATCTCGATATCAGAACCAGGTCGCTTAATGGTATACGGTGAAGAGTTAACAGAGAAGTATCCTCATGGATTTCCTCTTAATACGACTCAACATACGAGTCTTGATGCAAACCTCAGGAATATTGAAGCTCCAGGCAGGTCCTGAGCTCTCTGAGAGGCATACAACAGCCTAAGCAGGCTTAAGCAGACCTAATCCCGAGTTCAGGATGGTCTAGCGTACCATGGATAAACACGCCATGACTTCAAGTGTGTTGTAGCATAAGCACTCACAACACGACTAATGCACAGGTTGCCCCAAAGTCGAGCTTGGCCAGATGCCAAAGCCATAACGCCACATAGCATGGCACCACAAACCATGAACCACCATGGATTCACAAGAAATCAGCCTTGGCCAAGAGGCCAAGGCCATGGCGCAAGGCGCCACAAACCTACTTAGCCTTGCCAAATGCCAAAGCCGTAACGAGGAATATAGCCGCAAACAGGTTGGCCTTGGCCAGAGGCCAAGGCCGTGGCGCCATAATCCATGGCGCCACAACAGGTTGGCCTTGGCGCTATGAGCCATGGCGCCACCATAACATAACTAACGCCAAAGCACGTTCGAAATTGGCCTTGGCCAAAGGCCAAGACCTTGGCGCCATAGTCCATGGCGCTACAACAGGTTGGCCCAAGGCCGTGGCGCCATGAACCATGGCACCACCACAACAAAATTAGCGCCAAAGCGCGTTCAAAATTGGCCTTGGCCAAAGACCAAGGCCGTAGCCTCCTGGGCTATGGCGCTAAACACTTATGGCCTTGGCCAATAGCCAAGGCCACTCCTGTACTCGTGTCCCGGAGGCACTACGCTCATGTTGGTCACGACAATTAGTCATACAACTCTACTCTACTCAATTCAACTACGCGATATCCGCGTATCACTCACTCGAGACATCAAAACATCACACGGGGGGATAACTTTAGGGGTATTGGTCTGGCGTTCTACGGCAGTTGAAAGAAACTGATGGAGATAGTGGATAGTTACGAGAAGATGGCGCGAGTGGGCATGTTCTACATGACTCAGGCAGTTGCAGAAACCAACTCATGTCCTCCACTCCCCCGCTCTTCCACGACTTCCACCTTCTCTGTCGAGAGATCAGGGTGAGTTCAAAACTATAAATAGAGGCCTCCTCTATCTTCCAAGGCAGAACGTTCAGAACAGCTAGAACACAGAAACAGAAACAACAACATTAGAGCCTCAGAGAAAACACAGCTGAGAATCCAAAAAAACGTTTCTAGCCTTGGAGATTTCTAGTCGACTTCACGACGGAGATCTTGAACTCTTACACCCAAAACACATCCTCAACCTGATCTCAAGTTTCTTCGCTGTTTCCCTCCCTAGACCAACCTCTATCCTCTCTGTGACCGAAACAAGACGGGAACGGTCATTTTCTTGGTTTAGGCTTGTCTTGTTCGACTTTGATCTCCGAGCACTACGAAAGTACCCAGAGACGGTACATTGTTTTTGCAGGTAAAAACAACTGTCAGCCACACAAACATAGTTACGAATCTGTTATATCTCATTGGTCACAATATTTAAGTTTCGGACCAATAGCTTATGAATGCGAAAACCAGATTATGGTTTCGAAATCAACGTCCGTTTTACCAAAACCTACATTGAGGTTTCGAAATCAACGTCAGTTTTACCAAAACCTACATTGAGGTTTCGAACATTGAAAATTCATAAGTTGAGATACACAAATATGGTTTCGGAATCCAGAACTGAGATATGGCATACAAGATGTTCATATACAGAACCAAATGAATGATTCATAACTTCAGAGTTCGGAGCCAAGCCAAGACGTCATATTCGAATCTCAGAAAAAGCAGTAGTTCGAGTCTACACAACATAAGTGTGAGTCACAATCTCTCTTACATTGCTCATATAAATATATGCAATCAATCCGACAGAGCCAGACTAGGTAAGAAGAGACACAATAGTATGATGGATCAAATCCCGTAGTACTACCGAGATAACATCACATTGCTATATCCAACTCGAAAAGGTTTTAGGAAAAACCTTTATATTAACTTAGAGACGGAGAAGAAAAGAAAGCTCTAAGCAATATTGGAACGTCATAACTACACACTAATACCACAAGTGGTAAAGCGGAGTTATCATAAGACACACTGATCACAAGTGATCATGTCATAACGTAAAGCTCAAGCTGAGAGTTATGTTTATGTCTTTTGTAGCACAAGTGTAAAAGATAATGGAATCGCGTTATTTAGATTCACCAACATGTTGATTGATGAAGCCGGATGTCTTCGTTTGATCTTCAGTCTTTCTTCAACTCTTCAACTAGTGATTCTAAATCCTACCAAAATCTTCCACAACCTAAAGCTAACTCTCACATGACTTCACCTAATTGTGTGTTGTTTAGCGGTCGAGTTTTGATCACTAAAGTTGACAACTAAGCTTGACATACCAACACTTAGTGAGGTTGACCGAGCCATGCTCTAACACTATACATGCCATTCATTCATACCCAACAGTCTAGATTTATGGACTTATTGTTTTCTGTAGTATGGAAAGTCCATACGTTCCTTAATACATTTTTTCATGGTAATGAGCCATCAGACACTTAAAAAATATTTCAAGTGGCTACTGAACATATCAGGGAGTAAACCCTGATTTGGAGCATTCCTTAATTCTCAGTACTAAAATAAGGACGCTATATTTAACACTAGAATTTAGTGTTATGGTGAGCTCCTTGATATTCACCATTTTTGCGCCATCGTCTGGACTTCCTAGATGACTTTTCTTTGAAATTGTCATAGAAGTTACTGTCATCATGGTATGATTCAGTATTTGAGGAACTTCCAGATTTCTTTCTTTGGGGATTGTTTCGCATGGCGAATTCATACAACAACTTGTTTAACTCTTCTTGAGTGACAAGATCATCAAGAGATTGAGGCTGGTTTCTTATTAGAGTGGTTGTCCTATTTTGAGATCTTTCTCTTGGCGATTTAGATGAAGTGATCTTAGTCCACTGTTGATCATTATGTCTTCGTTTTGCAGTAATACCCTTCCTCTTTGGCAAACGTTTCCTCGGGTTACGAGGCGGCTCTATTAACTTTCAATAAATGGTAATACTCCTCAAGTTAAGCTAAGAGAGAAATCAAAAGCTCTCTTCGAAAAGATGTTAATAAGCTCGATACCTTATAGGTGTCTTTCTAGTCAAATTTTAAGCTTGGGTTCGCGTTCGGTATCGTTTTCCTATGTCGGGCAAAAAGAATCTGGTGATGAAATCCGAATCTTTATCTTGTCTAGGTCCGTTTTTGCCCTTTACTAGAAAAATAAATCCGCATTCAAGTCCTCAGCAAATATGGACACGAAGGAGTCCAGAAAACTTGTTTGCAGGGGATTCACAAGTTGATAGAAATTTATCTCCCGTTCCAGACGGGCGAAGAACCGCTGAAGTTGACTCGGGCCGCCGATTCATGTGTCAGTGTGCGAACCCGAGGGGCCGAGACGATATCGTAATCGTCGTTCTTCCCTGTGCAATTTATATTTAACTACCCTTCCTTAGGGTTTATAAAAAATAATATCCAAAAGTCCAAAGTCTAAAGTGTCCAAAAACAAAATAAAAATTACAAAGAAAATATAAAAGATAAAACCCTAATACACTTTCTAAAAATAGAAAAATAATATAAAATTCTTCTTTCTTTTCGCTTTATGGATTCTTCTCTTTTCATTTCCTTCTTTAGCACTTTCCTTTCCTTCCCTTTTATTTTCTTTAGCACAACTCCAAACCTGAGAACAAAGAAAATACCAAAAGAGTAAAAAATAAACAAAAAATTATTAAAAAAATAAAAAATAAAAACCTAAACTAAACAATTCTAAATCTAAAATCAAACTCTAAAAAACAGTCCCCGGCAGCGGCGCCAAAAATTGATGTAATATTGTAAATGTTCGTTCCACGGGAATTGTGAAGAATTAATTATAGACTCAAAACTGATTCAAAGTAGTGAAAGTGTT
>JAJJMA010078902.1:0-31102 GCA_023529015.1 Papaver nudicaule
CATCCACCACAGAAGGCAACAAAGACTGGACAAGAGGTACTGCAGGTCCTGCATAACGACACAGAGGAGGATCAGACCGAAGTACCAGAGTCCGGATAGGCGCAAATGGCAGCGGATACAAAACCTGATACGGCTGAAGACGGTTTGAATAACAACAGAGACTGCTTAAGAGACCACGAGGTTCTGTCATCCAAGAGGCGGGAATGCGAGCGAAACTATCGGATCTAAGATATGTATCTGATGTATTTACTGATTAACCCTTAAACTTGTATTCCCTTCGTCTATAAAAAGGCCTGCCATGCCTCATCTGTAAGGATAAGCAATTCATGAATGAGAAAACAAGACTAGACTCTTTCTCTAAACAATCTCTCTCTTTACTTTACTGTTAGCATGGATAGTTGAAGCAAATTACTCGTACCACGTTGCCGATTCAGTATATTCAATCACTAGGAGAAGATTAGTAGATCAAAGCAAAGTCTAATTATCTCTTAGATCACCGGACTCATACCGGATAATTGGTGAAGGTATGATCTAAACCTAATTTCGTATCTTCATTCGTGGGAACAAATACCAACATAACTCATGGTCATGTAGACAAGAACACGATCTCAATCGCTATTAGTATCTCTACTAAAGTAGCCGACTATTTTGAAAGATAGAGAAAGTAGAATAGAAGAATTTCCATAAAAGTCATAACTCCTACTAACCTTTTGTCGATGAAGAATAATTGATGTCTTCTTTGTCTTCACAGTCTTCGTCTTCAAGGTCTCTACTACTTAGTCTATATCCCAATTCCGAAATCTAAACTCTAGTAGGCTAATCAAGAATTGTGTTTTGACACCTAAACCTGACAACCAGCTTGACATACCAACGCTAGTGGGTTTGACCGGACAATGCCCTAACAATGAGGATCACAATCTTCCTCGAGGCAGTCCCCTCCAAATACATCGCTAACCTTTTTGCAGAAATCAAGATCCAAAGGATAATTGGCAGGATCAAAAGCATGCGAACCAAATCGAGAAGAAACCTCTTTGGCAAATTCGCAAGGATCATGGTTCTCTCGAAGCACCTTTCTAAAATTCTTCGCAGTATATGGCTGAATGTGTTTCCCAGCAAAACTTGGAGCAGGTGGGAACTTCAAACTATTAGGACGGTCTAACACTACATTCCTTGGATATTCGGGGGAGTCAGCAGCTTTTCCCTTTCGAGGAAGCAAAAGGTCAACAAGAGGGGTCGCTTTTTTAGAAGAAGGATTAGATGCAGCAATGACTGAGGCAGTATTCGAAGAAGGAACGATAGTATCAGTAGGGGCATCGGGGATATTCTTGTCAGAAACAACGACTGAGGCAGAGGCAGTAGCATCTGATACAGTATTGCACGAACCAGAGGCAGGGGGAACTGCCTTCTCGGAAGCACTGTCAGGTTTTGGAACAATAATAGCCTTCGAAACTGATTGCTCAACCTCGAAGCATGCTTTTGAGCTATCTCCTAGGGGTTTCACGTTCGATTTATCCTGCACTATCAGAGTGACTTTGGTCGGCTTCTTTTCAGTACTATTCTTGGAATTTCTTCGAGGTTTAAATTTTTTCTTTGGCCAAATTATCGATTTGAGGATTTAGCTTGTATGAATCGCTATTGGTTTGATACCAGTAATGGAAGTCGTTTCAGTAGGATTCCTCGCACCAAATTGGTACTCCATCAAAGCATCCTTTATACTCAAAGCTTTAACTTTGATAGCTTTTCCCTACAATAAAAGATCTGTCTTTCTCATGAAACAAACAGAGGCAAGTATTAATACTTCAAGTAACACATTTCACTCAGATAGTGTTTGTTACCTGATCTATAGTCTCTTCTCTTATACGCGCACGCTTCAAATCCCTCGGAGTATCTTCGAGACTACCTTTCATTTTCTTCAAGATTCTACGAGACGACTCCTTTTCTTCATTAGAGAAATGAATAGTGAAAAGGTGTTGAGTTGAGAAATAATGGCCCTCCTCGAAGAGCAAGGCCAATAAATAGTACGGGCTCTGACTACCAGTTTTCGACAAGAGAGTAATCTGGAAATTCAGGAATTATATTCCTCACACCCTTCACAGGTCTAAAACGAACTCCCCAAGGAGCAACCTCGTTATCAAATGTTAAATAAGCTTCAAAGTGTTTGAACAAATTTGAAGCAGTATTTTTCTACTGAGCCTGCGACATAATTGTCTTCAGAGCAAGGATCCAACTTATTAATTAATTGAATCGAACTGCACGTAAGTTGCATTACCCCTCGAGCCTCAGGCAACGAGCATAGGATCTCGAGAAACAGAGGGTTGGCATGACGATACAATAGGGGTATAAGCCCTACAAAAATCTGATGAGACGTAATCAGAAGCCTTTCTTCGTCACACTTATACTCTCCTCAACCAATTCTGGAGTCTGCCGGCCGTCAGGAGAGTGAATAGACTTTATATCAAAATAATCGGTTTTAACCCTAAATCCTTCATCCTAGAGATAAGAGCTTCCACAACGGGGGAGGAAGTCATGGGAAGAAGAAAGGAAAACAAGGAGGAGAGCAGAGAAAATCTGGCCGAAATCGGAATTTGCAGCGACAGAGAGACCAGATCTTTAGAGAGAAGGCAGAACGTATGAAAAGACCTCCCTTTATGGATTATCAGATGATACTAAGCAAGGGGTACCTAGGGGTTTCGCGCAAAAAACTCAGAATCAGGGCTAAAAGTTCAAAGTTTTGGAGGAATAAAAAAGACGAAGCTGAAGAAGAAGGTGA
This sequence comes from Papaver nudicaule, assembly GCA_023529015.1. Lineage (NCBI taxonomy): Eukaryota > Viridiplantae > Streptophyta > Magnoliopsida > Ranunculales > Papaveraceae > Papaver > Papaver nudicaule. The sequence goes on from JAJJMA010078902.1 coordinate 2,771, forward strand.
ATCCGAAAATACTAAAGATCTTTTAGAGGGACAAAATAAAACTTAAATAGAAGAGGGAAACCGACACTATAAGTTGGAAGGTCAAAAGGTAGCTAAAATCTCGGGAACATGTAGAACGTGTCATGGAGACGTCACTTCAGGCAAGTAGTGGGGCACGTGTCACGAAGTTGATGTCGAAGGAGGATTTCCTTCCCTGACATCTTCGATACCTGGAAAGGAAATAGGCAAACTGTGGGGGCATAAAACTATCGATACACGTGTCAACATCGCATGAGGGAACGCCAGAAGGAGGACAAGGCTCGAAGTACTGAATAAACTCGAGAAAAGCCATCGCTCATAAGGGGACAAAGAGGGGAAAAATACATCAGGGATCAGCAGAACACCGAGGAAAGAGATACCATCGAAGGGACAGGCACCTCGTGAAGTCATCGAAAACAGCAAGACAGGGGGATCCTCAAGGGGATATCTCGAAGACCAACGACTTACTCGACAACTTCTGACACCTCCACGATTGAGTATTTTGTCTTATTAGCTCTAATCCACTTGAAACTCGCTCTATAAAAGGCGAGCTCGAGTTCAGTTGTAAGGGTTGGATTTTTGATAAGGCTAAAGTCGTGTGAGTGAGACTAGGTTAGTATTGAATCTCCTCAGGTCTTGAATCTCAATATCCATGTAATATTAGGCAGATAAACACTCTACATTAATGAACGTTTGGTCTACACTTGGTTATTTATTATGCTTTGATCTTGTAGTTCTAAATCTGTCTCGATAACTTGTTATACATTAGGATTACTCTTTAAATCGTTGGTTGAGTATATTGATCTAATGGTTGTTAGGTATAAGATCTCCTTGGAGATTTTATACCAACACACCTGGGGATTATTCACGTCAGCTAGAATGATTGTGAGACATCAATGGCAAGCAGTATGGTTGGAAGCGAACTCCAAGTCTATGCTCCAAATTCTACATAATGGGAGATCCATGGCGTTTTCTTATTTACTTGGTATATTACATGAGGTTGTTGAACATCTCCAACAAGTACCGTCTCTTAGAATAACCCATACTTACAGAGAGGCTAACCAAGCGGCTGATGAGCTTGTCAATGACGACAGATCCAGAATCCACGATTACCATCAACAGTTATCTGAGACACGACTACACCCTTGTTTTTACAACAGATTTTATATAATGATTGAACGGGTGTGACCACCCCACGAGTTGTATCATCCTGTAACTCGAACCCTTAATATAATAAAGTGTAGTTTTTTCTTCAAAAAAAAAAAAAAAAAGAAAGGTCAACTAGTACCTTTCTTTACTTGCAAGGCAATAGAGGTCAGTCAATAACCGTTGACTCTGCAATTCAACGGTGTACTTTGTCATGACAGTACGCTAATCAGGGGTATCCAGAATTATTAGAGAACACTTGGACTTGTAATAAATTTATTAATGATAACCCCATTTGTCTATCTTCTGTTCCACATGAGAACAAAGAAAGAAAGAGAGATCTCATTTTGATAGACCTAATCTTCCTTGTTTTAGTAAATCATCAAAATTTTACCAAAATCCCTTTAAGAATCTGAGTTCGAAAATCAAACCCCTTGGAAGATTTTTTTCTTGAATCTGTTGTTTTTTTTTTTTTTTTTTTGTTTTTTTTTTTTTTTTTTTCTTGTTCTGAGAAATCAAATATTCTCTTCAAAATCTTGTTCAGTATGTCAAGCAGAAATCCAACCTATAATAACCCAATACCTTGCAAACATCTTACAGATTACAAGCAAAACCATGGTTTAAAGAGTTATAGTTGTGTTCAAAAGAACCTGAGAACTACCCCTAATGGAAGAACAACCATAAATAAAGACCAAACGAAAATACCCAGATGTAATATTTGTTTTAAACATCAAGGTATTAGACTTTATTTCTGTTTGATCTGTTCTTCTATATCATGTTGTCAATCTCCTGATTCAAATCATGCTTTATTACATTCTCAGAATGAAAAGAATGGTGGTCATGAGATTTTAATTGATATAGAGAAAGCAGAACTATTTTGTTGTATATGCTGTGATCAAGTTTATGATCCCGACTTTGATAAATTAGTTATGTCTAAACAGATCATGGAAATGCCTACCAATAACAATGGTGTTGATTTTAGAAATAATAATAGTTGTAAGAGAAGGAAAATTATGGTATCATCTACTGCTAGTACTGTTGGTTCACCAGATTATAAGAATGGTTCCAAAGAATTGTTGTTGATAATGACAAGGAATTCTAATTCTTGTTTTCCATGGGGTTTGAGAGGATTAAATAATTTAGGGAATACTTGTTTTATGAATTCTGTGTTACAAGCTTTGATTCATACACCTCCTTTGAGGAATTACTTTCTTAGTGATCGACATAACAGAGAAAGTTGTCGAAAAACTTCGGCAGATCGATTGTGTTTGTGTTGTGATATTGATGCCATTTTTACTTCTGTTTTCTCTGGGGATCGAACGCCTTACAGTCCAGCAAGATTTCTTTACAGGTCCGCATTGTTATCTTTTTAAGTAGCAACTTTTGATCTTATACTTGTTATATCAGCTCATTTGGATTATTTTCAGTTATGTTCATTTATTTTGGCTGGCAATGCTGAAAATAAATTCGGGGATTGGGATAATGGACTTCGTTCTGATTTATATCAATTTAACGTCTCAGTTTGTGGTTTATGAAAAAGAATGATTCTTATGACTGGCAAATGTCTGTCATTTGTTTCTTCGATACTCATGACCATTTATTTTATTCTAGTCTTGATTCTTTCCGTATCCATTGCTGAAATTATATTTCTATTATTACTTGCAAACGTAGTTGTATCCCTTGTAATGACACTACAGTAAACTGGTCAGAAATTTCTCTCAGTGATGTTTTTCTGTTGATCGTTATTTGTAATGTGGTACTGTAAATCTATGCTTTCCAAAACCTCTGGGTCTGTGTAGCTTGGACCAATCTTAAGGAATGTCTGTTGTTTTGCAGTTGGTGGCAACATTCAGCAAATCTTGCCAGTTATGAGCAGCAAGATGCTCATGAGTTCTTCATTTCAATGCTTGACAGGATTCATGAGAGAGAGGGGCAAGTAAGAGCCCAGAACAAAGGTATTGGATCACCAACGTTTTTAGATTCTACTTGCATATAGTAATTGATCCTACATTTTTTGTGGAGTAAATGCTTCTAAGCTAGTACGCTGATATGCCTCGGTATTTCAGCCAGTTAGGAACTTAGGATCCTACAATCTAGTGTGGTGTGCATGCCTGGTCAACATGATCCCACAATGTGGTTGGTAAGGGCACGTCCACCTTACAACTTAGCCATCTTGTGACACTTTAAGGCCATAATTTCCTACCATGGGGTCACTCTTCCCCATGTACATTGTCTACAAATCAATGTCTCTCTCTCTCTCTCTCTCTCTCTCTCACACACACACACCCACTCTCACACACTTGATGACCTTTAAACCTCGTGTATGTTGTTTTCTAAAGCTAACTTTATTCATGCAGAAAGTGAAGATTGCCATTGCATTGCTCACAAAGTATTCTCTGGCATATTAAGATCTGATGTAACTTGCACTACTTGCGGTTTTACTTCGACAACTTATGACCCGTGTATGGACATATCTTTAGACTTGAATACTAGCAGTGTCTCCCCAAAAGATGTAACTGAGAAGTCAACCAAGTCTAACCAAAATGCTGGTATATCTACACTTGTTGGTTGCTTAGATCTTTTCACAAGACCAGAGAAGTTAGGGTCTGATCAAAAGCTGTTCTGCCAGCATTGTCAAATAAAGCAGAACTCATTGAAGCAAATGTCCATTCGAAAACTCCCACTAGTCTTGTGTTTCCATATAAAGAGATTTGAACACTCCCCTGTCAGGCAAATGTCGAGAAAGATTGATAGATACTTGCAGTTTCCTTTCTCGCTGGACATGATTCCATTTTTATCCTCTTCGATTGTCAGGAACAGATTCGGAAACAGGATTTTCGCATTTGAGGGTGATGAATCAGATATGTCTACAGAATTTGAGGTTTTTGCAGTGGTTAGTCATTCTGGCAAGTTAGAATCTGGTCATTACGTTACTTATCTCCGTTTGCGGAGCCAATGGTACAAATGTGATGATGCATGGATAACCCAAGTTAGTGAACGACTTGTTCGAGCTTCTCAAGTGTATCTGATATATTACGTTCAGAAGACATTATATACTAAATCAAGTGAGGATTTATTGGTGGGGGATCCTGGCTTTCTTCAGACTCCTACATGCTGCTAAAAGGGAATGGCCGATAAACACCTAATTTTTAAAAGGATTTCAGTTGTCCTTATGGATGGAAATTCAACAGGAGTTCACATCTGTGGGTCATTTTCAGTATTTTTTTCAATGTGAAGAAGATCGAATTTGTGCTTCATGATGATGGGAAATAGAGATCAATTCCAATCTGCTCATCCAGATTGTTGACTCATAATGAGTACATTATGAGTTGGTTGAATTCTCTGGCTTCTTCAGATGTGTAATCCATCAATTGTGAGATGGATGTCTCACTGGCTTCTTCATCTGCTGCAAAACTAATTAAGCTTTGTGTGTATTTCAGGCTATTCCTTCTCAGGTATTTGGTGAGTAGAGGGAAATAGTAAAACAATTACGACGAATCTGACTAACTAAGGATTCACTATTTTTATTTACACAAGTACCTGATCACATTTGTACAAAAAGTTTTTTTTTTTTTTTAGATTAGAGCAATTGATCTAACAAATTCAGCATTTGTAGTTTGTAATTGCAGAAAATTTTGATAAACCTTCTACTAAGAATTGTTGGTTCTCATCTTGGAGTTTATTTTGCTTCCTCTTTATTTTTACAATTTGGACTTCAGAGCATATGGCAGATGTCAGTTTATAGATAGGCATGTGAGACGCAAATCAGACCCAGGCGGTCAGGAACTCATGGTTGTACGGTGCAGCCCCAATGGCCTTATTTCTCCAGATGCCGCCATGCATCCAAATTAAAGTGAGAAAGGGCATAAGATTTCCATCTTTTTTTGTTTTCTTAAAGGACTGGATAACTGGAAAGGTAAGTTCCTCAACCAACCTGGTAGAATTGTTCTTACTCAGCTTGTTCTAGGATCTGTTGCTGTTCATCACCTTGCAGTGTTGCCATTGCCTAAAGCCCTCACTGAAAAAATGGACTATATACGAAGAAGATTCTGATGGAATGGTAAAGAGGGTAAAAGAAATTGGCTAATTTAGGGACCCCCCCTATTTGTTGAGAGACCCCAAAACAATATTACTATCCTAGGGTGGGTTATAAGGGGTGTCAAAATGCTATGAAAAGTCTAAGTTACCCTTTTAAATTAAGGTTGAGACCAAAATACCCCTGAATCATTAACACAAACCAATTACTAAACCAAAAGAAACTGAAGATCAGTTTCTATTTCTCTCAACTTTCTCTCTTCTTCTTCTTCATCGTTCCTCCCACCCCCTCTTTCAACTCCTTTCAACTCTCTACAAACCTTCATCGTCTCGATTAATCGACGATTCGAAAAATTCATCATCTCGATTAAATTCTATATAAGTTATGGCGAGGACCAAACAAACCGCACGAAACATCAGCATCAATCCGAAAATTGCACAACTGTTTGTTAGGTCTAATCCAAATTCTGAAATTGAAAGTGAACAAAACGAAGAACTCGAAGAACAAAGTGATGAAAACAAGACTCAAGAAGAAATAGATCCGAAGATGCGACTCAGGTACACCTAATTAACAAACCCCTTGTTTAATTTTGTGTCTGATTCAGTTTTTATGTATCGATTCATTGATTGAATGTGGAAAACTTAGGGTTCAGTTTGATTATCGGCTAGGTTATGCCCTAGAAAATCCAACCGAGATGTTACTTCGTTGAATTATCGTCTGGATTGCATGCGCATAATCCATACGATATTGTAGTTAGTACATTGTGGTGTAGTTCTCGGCTAGGTTATGTGCAAACAATCCAGACGATATGTATAATTTAGCCTATTATCGTCTGGATTGCCTTTGTGTCACAACCAACCTAGCCGATAATAAGCTAAATGTTTAGAAATGTAGACGATATTGTAGAACATTGTGGTGTAGTTCTCGGCTAGGTTATGTGCAAACAATCCAGACGATATGTATAATTTAGCCTATTATCGTCTGGATTGCCTTTGTGTCACAACCAACCTAGCCGATAATAGGCTAAATGTTTAGAAATCTAGACGATATTGAAATTGGATATTTGTGGAGATATCGTCTAGGTCGGTATACAAAATTCAGACGATAATGAAGTTGGATATTGTGTCACAACCAACCCAGCCGATAATAGGCTAAATGTTTAGAAATCTAGACGATTTTTGGTTCAGTGAAGTTTTTGTTGGAGTGAATTTATCGGTTGGTTGTGTTTGTTTGGTTCCAGCCGATATTCTATCAAACTTATTTCAAAACGTTGACAAGTTCATTTCTCGTCTGGATTTGTCAGCAAAATTCCAGACGATAATGGTTATCGGTTGGTTGAAGTTGTTACGTTCCAGACGATAATTTGTCTGGAACTAAACTTTATGTATTGTCGTCTTGATTTCTTAGAAATACCCAGATGATTTAGGTTTTTTTTTTCTTTTCGGCATGATGGTTTTGAAATAACTAGACGATATTTGTATCTTTGTTTGACTTGTATGTTTGTGTTTTGTTTTTCAGGGATACCATTAAGAATAGGAAGGAAAAGAGACTTCAAAAGGTCCAGAAGAAAAACAAATGTGATAAGGTTAGGAAGAAAAATAACTTTGACAATCTGGAGGATGTTCGTACTCCTACACCACGTCGAAAAGTGCATTGTGAGGCTGAAAAGAGAGGAAAGCAGGTCACTGACCCGAGGTTAAAGAAAGGGAAGGATGTCCAAATCGAAGAAGACTTGCCTGAGGTAGAGCAACCATCAGAAGAAGAAGAAGAAGAAGATGATGATGAAGAAAACAGTGAAGAAGAACATGATCAAGGAGATGATGATAAAGTAGGAGAAGAAGATGATATTGGAGATGATATAGTTCGAGAAGAAAATGATCAAGGAGATGATTCAGAAGGAGAAGAAGAAGAAGAAGAAGATGAAGAAGAAGAAGAACAAGAAGTGGTTCTTAGACTACCAGCACCGCCGGAAAATAAGAAGGAGAGAAAGAAAGCACAGCCTAAAGGCCAATGGCTTCCTTCGGACAAGAAGTTGATGTTGCCTAAGAGGAGGGGTAATAAGCTTTGGGGAGAAGCGCTTGACGGGAACAAGGTTTTATTTGGCTATAAGTATTCCTTTGCTGCCAAGGTTGCTGAGATGCAGGTAACTTATTTCAAAACTTACATAGTTGTATGTTTTTCTTTCAGTTATGTCTAACACCCTAATTATTCGTGTAGGATCACAAATCCACAGTCAAGCTATTCAAACACCAAAAGGGAGGCTATTGGGATGTGGACCTCGAGTGTGACTTGGTGCGAAGCATTGTGTTGAATTCAGCGCTAGGCCCGGCTGTTGAGAATCACCAGATACATTTTGACAGCGTTCTCGTCACTGCATTTCGGGAAAGATACTGTCCTGAGACCGGCACATTTCATTTTGGTTTTGGAGAGATTACTGTTATTCCAGATGATGCTAAGGAAACCCAAGGCCTTCATTTGGAGGGAAAAACAGTGTTTGTAGATTTTGACAGCAACATTTCTTGGGACGAGCTTTATACGCTAGCAGAAGATGTCCTTGGGTGGAGCAGGGAACATGCAATTGATGAGTTCATCTACGGGAATGGAGAAACCCCGGGGGTACCTAACAAGAAAACAAGTTTACCTCCCAGCAAGTCAAGGAAAATCTTGTTAACTCGTTTGGTCAACCAATTTGGAGATACTTTGGAGAAGACTACCCGAAAGAAAGATCCTGAGGTGGTTGATGCTGTTAGGGCTCGCCATACAGCAGGTGCTTTTTTGTTGCACTTTATTGGCACCGTGTTGTTTCCAGATCATTCTGGAAATAAGGTTAGCGCATGCTGGTTGAAATTCTTGAAGGATATTGATCTTCTACATGAATACTCGTGGGGCACGACCACTGTTGCTTATTTACATCAAAGCCTTGCTCAGGCTTCAAGAGCTAAAGCGACACAAATTCAAGGGAATGTCGGTCTTCTTCAGGTAAATCATTATGGGTTGATTTAATATATTTTCTTGTTTTACTATTATTTGTTGTATGTTTCTCTAATTTGTTGTTACTTTATTTCATGTAGTCCTTCATTTACGATCATTTCCCCACTTTGAGGCCTGACCCAGGGCCGTGGGCGGAGGGTACTCCCACGGGGCGGAAATTCCCCTTCCAAAAAAAAATGAGGAGTATCTACCCGCAACAAAATAGCCCAGATACTCCAGAGAAGAGAACAGCTAGATGCTTTGACGGTTAAGGATGTGATCTTTTATCCTTATGAGCACATTGTTTCATCGGTGTCTACCTACAATGGACCATTGTATCATGCAAAGGGTTTTGTAATGTACAATCCTCGTCGTGTTCTTCGACAACTCGGTTGCAAGCAAACAATAGTCAAGAAAGAAGCTTTTAAACTTCTAAAATCAGGCTCTCATCTCGACAAAAGCAACATAAGATTGAATTACGATCCAACACCAGATGTAGAGCAATGGAACGAAAGAGGTGAAGATAAATATCAAGTTGTGATTGTAGATGACATTGTAGGAGAGACGAAAGAAGCTGAGGAGGGATACCTTGCTTGGTTCAACCGTTTTGGTCACCCTTCTATCCAAAACAGGGATCCAGATGCACTAGAACATCTCAGGAAAAAGGAAACAGCAGAAAACAAGAAGAAGGAAGCCATCAACAAAGGGTTGTTAGACGTGGATTGGAAGCAACTATACGAAACAGTGGTACGTACGTTCCTCTTTTGTAATTTTATTTGAAAGATGTTACATTTTTAGTAGATATTAATGTATTTCTGCTATTAGGTTGACAAGATCAAGTTGGTGGGAAATGCAATGACTTGCAAGATCAGAAAGGGGCAAACAATGAATGTTGCAGAACAAACTTCCCTTCAACATCGGATCTTAAACATCCCTGACCCTAAATTTGATTATATCTATAAGGATTTGAGGAAGGGAGAAAAGGAATTGAGTAGGGGAGAATCCTCGTCGAGTAGGGGAGAAAAGAGGCCTAGGGATCATTCACCATCATCATCAACCGAAGATGAAGGTCGTGGTGCTCGTACGCGTGCTGCTGGTCGTACTCGTGCTGCTGGTACATCTGCCCCCAAGAAGGGAGGTACTCGTGGTGGATCTCGCAAAAGTGGACGTGGTCGTGGCCGGGGAGAATGAAGGATGGAGTGTTATGTACTTATTAACCAGTGAAGGATGAAGGATGTGTTTGATATTGAGAGTTTTTTATGTTTGGTGATATTTCGACTATCAATGCAACTTTCTTATGTTTGGTGATGAAACTTCTGGTTTATCTCTTGGTTAGATGAAATCAAATTTAGCTGTTTGTAGAAGCACACTCGGCTGGATTCTGCTTGAATTAACCAGACGAAGTTAATGTTAACTCAAATTGTAGGTATTTTCGGCTGCATTTTGCTTCAACAAACCACACGAAAACAATTGACAGTGAACATATACCAGTATCTCGTCTGAATTTGTTGATCATTTCCAGCCGATAATCTTTGCAAGTCCAGTTCTCGGCTGGATTATTTTTGTTGGGTCCAGCCGATAATCTTTCTGGAACTCAAAATATTTCAGAATAACCATGCAAAATACTTCATCATATTCAAATTGTGAGTAGAATTTCAACAAAATATAACCCAAAACATATGTCATTAATAAAAGATTGACACTTCAAAATAACAAGTCACATATTCACCGACAAGTTCAATCGACGACAAGTTTAATCGTCGGGTTTTGGAGTCGTTTCGACAAAAACAAGGCATCCCAAGCGCTCATCGCCGTCGCGAAGGGTCCACACCATTCCTTTGCTCTCTCTTTGTTCAAAGTGTAAGGGGACAAAGGGGGTAATGGGCAATCATCTTCCAACTTGAGTCCAATGAAATGATTACCTCCAACAAGAGCCATCACAAGACGTGTCGGCTTCCCAAGAGCACAATGTTCTTCGCTGTATCTCACAAAGTGGGGAGTAAACGTCCAACATGAACCATTGGAGAAGAAGTGAACCACGCATACAAAGGAATCGGCGATTAAGTGCCCACAAGTAGGAAATGACATCCAATTTTCCCTATCCATAAGATCACCTTCCCCGAGAAGTCTCCTAAACATTGCCTCTAATTTCTCTTCTTTAGACCCATCACCCGACAACATTGGAAGGTAAAAATTCTGGCATCTATTTAATCTCGCATGCAACATCATCCTAACATACTTGGGTGGGCTCATCACCATTCCATCCATGACAAAGGGTCCTAGTTGTTCACATGTAACATGGAAACCACAATTTCCATCGCCCTCCACATCTTCCATCGAGATTATGTACTTATGAATTTCAATGGGTAGTTGTTTCATCCAATCATCATAAATCATGTGGTAAGGCCTATGAATGTTACCAAATTCATCTAGAGGGGTTATGGACTCTCCAATCTTTGCCCGACGGACCTCCTTGCCATGCTTAAAGATTCTATTGTCAAGCTCTTGAACAATCACAACCGGTGTGGTTTTCTTCTTCACAACTTTGATTGGAAGCCAAACCGTTGGAGTAGCATCCGTTGGAATCTCCTTGCCTTTGCCTTTTAACAAATCTTCTTGTCTCTTGCGTTTCTTATTCATAAAAAAGGATAGGGTCATCCCCTCCTCCAAGTCATCCAAACCCCTCTTCCTTGCTAGTGGTTCCACCTCGTTTCTTGGTTCCACTATTTTTCTTTGTAGTTATTGTGTTGACCTCTTTGGTCTCCTCCTCTTTCTCGTCTTCTCCATCATAATTTGAATTCATCCTCTCCACACCCAAAGGATCTCTCTTCTTTGATTCTTCATTCTTTTGATTTCTAATCTTCCGCTCTTTTCTACGTGTTAACTTGGTTCTCCTCCTACCCTTCGGAAGCCCAACATCCGGTTCCAAAAGACCCGAAGAAGTGTGAGGCGAGATAAATTTATCCAAGTGATCCAACCAAATTTGTTGTTGGACCCGCCTTTGTCCTTTAAACAACGCCTTGAGTGCTTCGTATTGGGGGGTGTCGTCAAAAGACCAATCGGAATCATGATCGGGTAATGGTTCATTGAATGATAATTGTTTCCAAAAAGGATCAATATCTTGTAACGGAATCACATTGTTCGTGTATGTTGAAATTTTATGGCGGCAAGGAAGTCCCATGGATGACATATTGGGACAAATGCACTCCTCCCGGTCGTAATTCCCCGCCTTAGCCACCTTCACTTCGGGCATAATCTTATTATCGATTGCCCAACGCGAAACCCTAAAGTGAATTCCCCGGAGTAACTGCTCATCTTTATATTCCATGTTTCTTGAACTTCGACTTATTTCAAAATTCCGCTTTACTTTATCAATGCTTTCTTTGAAGAAAGCGTGCATCGCGTTGAAAACCCCTATAAAATCACATTCCCCGGATTGAAGTATCTTCTTAAACCGGCCGTGAGAGACTCCGCCGAACTTGTTGCTTGGTTGCCATAGTGTTTGTGTTGGTTTGTGAACGCATACAAAAAATTTTCCTTGTTATTGTCGAACCATTCCTTATTCAAGTAATCGGTAACAATGGGGTAATCTCTCCATCTAGTCAATATGTGTGTATTGACCGTAATACATCGATTATCTATTGGGTAATCTTTCACCGTGAGTGCCCAAACCACCTCATCCCAATCTTCGCCGAAATCACCCCACAATTCCTTACGAACTTTATCTTCTATGTCCAATTTCTTGAGCTCATCCGCTTGTTGTTCTTTTGGGAGTTTGTTAATTCTAGCTAATTCCCACTTCCTTGGTGTCCAAATCTCGGTTTTGCAATTGAGTTGACCATTATTCCATATATGGTATGTGCAAAAAAGGTGGTGAGCATTGGGAAATACCTCGCCAATAGCATTGATCAGTGCTTGCTCTTTGTCGGTGATAATGACCTTGGGATAACGATCTGCCGCATAGAAAAGCTTCACTTCATTTAGTGCCCACAAATAACTTTCTTCTCTTTCGTTTGCCAAGAAAGCAAAAGCAACGCTGAAAGGAGACTTTGTTGATGTTTGACCGACAAAGTGTAAGAGTGGGAGTTTGTACTTATTAGTTTTGTAAGTACAGTCCATAAACAAGATTTGGTGAAAGCATCTCGCCAATTGCATTAATTCCGGATTGGCCATTATAAGATTTCTCACCTTACCACTTTCATGCTTGTCCACGAACATAGTGTATCCATTCTCCTTCCCCAAGAACATAAGATGTTGCATCGTATCCCTATCGCCAATTGCATCCTCTTTCAATTTGGCTCTTGCGTTGTATACGTTGATCAAAGATGACTTGTTTTCGGGGTTAACATGTTTGATGTTACGAAGGATTTAAGATGGAGTCATATGATTCGCTGTCATCCCAGCCACCATCACGATTTCCTCTGGTTTAAACCTTACAATTTCTGCATGGCTAAGCAAACTCTCCGGAGGATCGTGGTTGTGACTACCGCATATCACCCTCTTTAAAAAGAACTTCTTTTCATGGTTAAGGTTGAATTGCACCTTAAAAGGGCAGTTTGTCTTTCTTGTTCGAGATTTATTAGTCCTGTCCGTCTTTCCTTCATACACCGAGCCATTCTTCGCATGACTTTTGAACACCCCGCTTCGTGCACATGCCATTTGAAAGGAATTGGCCTTCACTTTCTTGTTTTGAACTACAACACACATTATCTTTGCCGCATGCTCTTTCAACCAAATCTTTGCCGCTTCTTTATCTTCCCATGTCTACATAGATAGAGGCACGTCACACGTTAGAGAAACATTATTATGATCCCACCATGATACACTAGTTTTGTAACTCATTAAAACCCACCGTGGTATTAACATATGGCATGTAGTGGTATGAAGTATCTTCGCGCCAATATAAGTCATCGGCTTCGGGAAAATAATCCAATACTTCAGGGACATGCACAATCTATTGTCAAAAAACACCAAATAAATCAACAAATCAACATATTTTTCGTCTGGAACAACCTAGCCGAAACAGATAATGGCCTCACTATCGGCTGGATTTGAAACACGTAAACCCAGACGATTTTTCACTTAGCATAGTTTACGCATAGAAAACTCAGCCGATATCAACAATTTCCAGCCGACATTTTGTTGCCATAAAAAATTGTTATACAGAGCCATTATCGTCTGGGAATTGAAAAAAAAACCGCCGAGAGTGCTAGTATCGGCTGGATTTTTATACTAACATCTGGACGAAAAATACTGTACGACCAAGATTTCCCCAAACTCAAAAATTGTCGTCTGGATTATGAACAAATCCAAACCGAAAGTGAGGTTTCAGCTGGCTTCTGGGTAATAAACTAGCCGATAAACACTTCTGGAACACACAAAATTCACATTTTTTACGTGTTTTTAAAGTTTTTAGCACAAATATAGGTATACCTGAGTATTTTCTTGAGTTGATTCGTGATTTAATGGGTGAAAGTGTTCATAATCTTCAATGTTCAGCTCCAGATTGTGATTTATGCCCTCGTTTGTGCCTATACACACTTTATCATCAAAGAACTTCCATATACCCTCATCGCCTCTAATGGTTCTTCGAATCGGAATTAGGTGTTGAGTAGAGGAATCTCCTACCTCCATTTGGGTGTTTGATTCACTCATTTTGATTGAGTGAATCAAAAGTTAGGTTTTTCTCTCTTCTTCTTCTTCTTCTTCTACTCCTCACTCAAAATACACAAAAAACACAAATAACCCAACTCTAACAATCCACCTGATTTTTTTTTTCTTCCTTTTATCTAACTATATGATTACACTAATTAAGTTTAACAACTAAATTTATTTTAACTAATCTGATTAATTTGATTAGCACTAATTATATAGGGATAGTTTGGCCATTATGAAAATTATATAGGGATAGTTTGGCCATTTTGCATCGGTTTGCCTTTGCTTGGATAATTCAATGCTTATTTACATGTGCTCACGAGATTTCTAATGGTTTACTTGAGGTCATTAATATTTTAGGGGGGAAAATATTTGTATTCTAGTCTCAAAGATCTTGTAATCTATGAGATTCTGTACATAATTTGTAACTGCTAAGGTGTAATGTTGAGGAGCTACACTTAATTAAGTGTATGTGGGTGTAGGTGATTCATGATTTGAGATTTTCATTATTGTGTTTGTAATTGTACTTACTTGAGATGTGAATATTAGATGTGGGCTTGTAAATGTTGTCTTAGCTCAATTGATAGAGCACATAATTTTTGCTGTGGAAATGTGGGTTCAACTCCTGTAGACGGTTATTCGACGACATAACATTTGTGGGTCTATATCATATGATATGTGTACAATTTCTTTACAATGTGAAACAAATACATCCTTTATTTTGAACTCAAGGTTATTATGAACTCAAGGTTACTTAGAAATTTCATCGATCCCTCCTTGTTATGTGAAATTTTGATTTTCATGCTTATTTGTTTGTTGAAAGATTGAATTTTCACTTATGTTTTGGGTAAATTTTGTATTTTCACTACAGATTTTTTGTGAAAATAAAAGAAATTTGATTGGGGAAAAATTATTTTTTCATCCTAATTAGCGAAAATTCTATCTTTCATCCTAATTTAATTTTTTTCAACCTTTTACCATTCTACGTAAAAAGAAAGTCACATCAATTTTGGATGAAAAATTCGAGTGAAAATTTTGGTTTTGTTGGAATTTAAAAGATGCATACTTCTACTTTAAAAAAAAAAAATCTCATTTATTTTTGATGAATATTTTTTTTTCACATAAAATTTGTGTTTTCACTATATTTTTGGTGAAAATATATTTTTCACAGATTAAAATTGGGAGAAAGATAGAAGAGAGAGAAAATTTGTATTTTAGTTTTTGACTAAACGTGAACATAGGAGAAAAAAGAGGAAGTTAAGTGAGAAACTTATGAAACGTAAAGAAACAGAAACAGTTATATGAGAGAGAGAAATTAAATCACGACAGATAAGGAAAACCAGATATAATTAAAAGGTTAATTCTGTAAATGTATAGTATTTTTTGGTAGTTATGGGTTCTGTATATATAAAAACTTAATGATGGGTTTTTAAGATAGAAATAATTATTTTTGGGCTACAAATATTTTTCCCCGTAAAATATCATGTCCAACCATTATTGTTGTAGCAAATAACAAAAACAGAAATATTTTTCATAATTGAATACTCCCTCCGTCCCTCTAAAATAGGCGGAGAAGTCCAATTCTCGTAGAATAAGAAAGAATATTGAATTCATAATTGCCTAATTTTTTCCTGATTTGTCCTTCCATTATTTCAATACAACCAATTATTATTCTTGCAAATATTGCATGCATTATACTCCCAATACAAACAATAACCAATATCCTAATTTTAAGCCAATCATGGTATTCTCTTCCATTAATTAGGTTTTGGAACTCTTAAAACCATTAAATATGTTTTGTTGATAATTACATTTTTAATATGGGTATGTATGGAAGAAAGTACCTAGAATATTGTTCATGCCTCTTTAGAGGACAAGAAAATTTTACTTCTCCTCCTTTTTAAGCCTTGCATCATTGGGGCAGACTTTTTTTCGAGCTACCGAGTAGTGTTAATGGAGCTACCGAATATGTATTAACACTACTCGGTAGCTCGAAAAAAGTCTGCCCCAAATCCAAAAAGTCTGCCCCAATGACATCATGTTTTTTAGAGGGACGGAGGGAGTATTTGACATTTTTTCACAATACCACCCCGTATATATAAAGTCTATCAAATATAAACAAAAAAAAAGGGCTAATTTGTGACACCTCCCCTGTAAAGATGATTTGCAATACCTCCCCAAAAAGATCAATATTGGTGATTTTGTTAGAGCATGACTCGGTCAACCTCACTAAGTGTTGGTATGTCAAGCTTAGTTGTCAAATTTAGTGATCAAAACTCGACCGCTTGAAACACATATTAAGCAAAGACTTCACTAAGTTAGCTTTAGGTTATGGAAGATGTTTGGAAAGGTTTAGAGTCACTACTTGAAGACACGAAGAAAAATCGAGGAGCAAAATAGGATATTCGGCTTCGCATTCAAGAGGTTACTGAATCTAAATAACGCGATCCTTTACACTTTTGCTACAAAGATAAACATAACTTAAAGCTTGAGCCTTACTGATGACCTGATCGTTTATTATGGTCAAAGTAATGAAGGAATAATCCTTACACTCTATGTTTAAATAGTTGGCAAAATTTCTTATCCGTATAGCTCTTGATGAGACGATTCCAATGAGCCAAGAATCACTCGATTCTGATACAAAACGAAGAAGTTATGTGCAAAACAATTGTATTTGCCGACGAAATGTAGGATCCGAACTCTAATATATGTAATTGCTAGGATCCGAAATATAAACATTAAAAACGTGATTTTCTTCATGTTTGGTATATTTCCTTCCATACTCAAGGCTTTGTGGAACCCATGACTCATTCGGTCATCCTTGGCTAATTAAGAGTCATTAGATTCGATCAAGTTTCAATCTAAATATATTTGTCATAATTGTACTCCCCCCGTCTCATTTTAACTGACCGCTTTGACTAAGTCAAAAAAATAAGGAGATCAAATGAATTTATTATTGTACCCTTATTAAATATAGAGAGAATAAATGAATTTCTATTTTTAAGTGGGAAATAATAAAGAGAAACATATGACTTTATTTTTGAAAACTATAAAAGGTAAAAGAATCTAAATATTATCAAAAATATATATATTAATTAATTTGTTTCCAATTTATCTAAATTTTTTTTAAGGGTATATTTGAATGTTTGTAGGAAAAATACAAATATAATTAGAAGCTGGATACATTTTTGAGACAAATGAAAATAGTAATAAGGACAGTTAAAGTGTGACAAGGGAGTATATGATTAGAAAATAGAATTGTATTTGAGATTTAATTCTAATGCTAGTCTAGTATAAGTATATTGTTAGTAAATTTATTTAGCAAAAATACATCTTGTATCTAGCGAAGTATTATTGTAATTCTAGCAGGATATCTCAAATATTAATGTGATATATGTTCTAGAATTAATTTCATTAATAATATATTATTTGCATTAATTGCAAATGAGATATTTGTGGAAATATATTCCAAGAATATTTAGAATAGAGGTATTTTCGAAATTATTGTTATATATATATATATATATATATATATTATTTCGAAATACTCTTTGTTTTGATATCACATTAACTTGTTCTAGGATATTTTCACTATTGACAATATGTTTGTCTTGTGATAAAAGGTTATTCGAATCTAAATGGGTGTAAATAATATCTAGGATGATTTTCGAACTTAATTATATTATTTATGAAAATATACTCTTATTCCAAGGAGAGTATCTTTTAGGTTATATATTTCTTTACCGAAATATCTAGAAGCATCTTAGAATATTATTATTGCTTTTGTTATAACATTTTCATAATTGAGAATTGTTAAAACATTGAATATACTCCTTCTGTCACAGTTTAACTGTCTTCATTACTATTTTCATTTGTCTCAAAAATGTAACCAGCTTCTAATTATATCTGTATTTTTCCAACAAACTCGCAGATATACCCTTAAAAAATATCTAGATAGTGGAAACAAATTAATAAATATATATTCTTATTACAATATTTATATTCTTTTTTCCTTTTATCGTTATCAAAAATAGAATCATATATTTTCTCTTTATTATTTCATACCTAAAAATAGAAATTCATTTATTCTCTCTATATTTAATATGGGTATACTCGGACATTCAAATAATCTCCTTATTTTTTTGACTTAGTCAAAGCGGTCAGTTAAACTGAGATGGAGGGAGTATTATTTAATGCAAATGGCATCTTTATTTATTAAAGAATGTTTTCATTTATTAAAATATATTTTCATTAAATGAAAATCGCTAAGCATTAAATTGGTATCTTTAATACATTAGACCTTTTATTTATTAAAGAATATATTTTAATTAATTGAAAATATTTTACGAGAATATAATAGGTAAAGTATTTATTGAAACATTAATATATTCACTAAATAAGGAATTTCGAATATATTTAACATTAATTCGAAATTATCTAAGCTTATTTAGAAAGCAAACCCTAGCTTTATTTCAAAGCTAAGTCTAAGCCATATAAATAAGAGATGGGTTTTCCTCTACAAGCTTTTGTCCCTTTTTCTTCAAAGTTTTCTTTTGAATAGACTTGAGGTCACTATTCTGTTCGAATCTAAGACCTTGTTCTTTGTCTGGAATAGTGATAAAATCTTCTCTTGGGATTGAGAAGTCTAGTAGTACCTCTTACGGGAAGCTAGTTTATGTTTACTAGTCTTCTTTGTATTGTACTTGTGTTCCGTTCGATCACGTCTATCAGACCTTTCGATCTTGTTTATTCTATGGTCCTTCTCTTCTGCAATAAGGCCACTCAAGATCGTTGTGATTAGAACATACTCTTTATCTATTAACCTAGATTTGTCACCAAGCCGCTTTCGGTTTGTGTGCCTAAACTATAAATATTGAGTGGAATCAAGATGGCTATTATTAGATTTGTTGTTTGCAGGTACACTGTTCTTCAATATCATATCGTACTTGCCACAACTATCTGCTTGATTCCAACTGGGACAACAAGGTTGCTCTTTCGGGAGTTTAGGTTTTGAAACCTTGATCGATATCTCGAGGAGTTTATTATCTAAGTAAACTTAATATCCTCGTTCTTGGTGTGAAACACCTTCGATAAAATATCTGTTAGTTACCAAGGATATCATCTAGCGATTTGACCTGCCGTTATTTGGTTGTTGTCCATAAGGTTGTAATCGTCCAATTGGAGGTTGGGTAGCGATAGTCCTCGCGACAGGCTGTGAGGCTACTCTTGCGTAAGACAGTAAATGACGTCTGTTTGCGTAAGGGAGTACATGTGCATGACCACCTTGCTGTGGTTGGAGGCGTAAGAATACTAAAGGGAAATCTTTGTGACTAATAGTTGTATTAGGGTGATATTGTTTGCACCAGCTAGTCCGAAGTCTGAGAGTAGGTGTGTTGGTGGCTTAATTCTTAAGAGTATTCAAACTGGACGAGGTCCCGGGGTTTTTCTACGAGTTTGTAGTTTCCTCGTTAACAAAATTCTTGTGTGTACTTTACTTTATTTCAGCATTATATTTGATTCGTCATTTATAATTAAAGTATTGTATTTATATGTTGACATAGATCTTGTTCTTGAGTTCTTGGAATACATGAAACGTTCAAGGTTTGACTTGTAGGTTGCCTAAAACAAAAGATTGGTGGTGTACTCGGTACCCTCGTCTTTTCAATTGGTATCAGAGCACGCAAACACTTTAAGATCTAACAATCTGTGTCTGGCTCGATCAAACCTATAAGAAATAGGTAAAAAATGCCTAGTTACCATACCACAAGGTCTTGTTGAATCTTGTATAGAATTTGCTCTTAATGGTTTTATTTCTGAAGATATCCTGAATGTCCGCATCCCTGATAAGCCTGGTTATAATTCTTGCAGATCCTCTGATTCGTCTTCATCTAAATCTTTTAACAAGACTTCCCGTAAAACGGATGATGAAGTTTTATCGAAAAAAGACATATGTGAGGCTTTCTGGGATTGTGTTCAAGAATTAAAACTGGCTTTTGGAAGAGACAAAAATACATAGAGAAATAGGATACTCAATCACTTGTGATTAAGAAATTAAAACGCCAACTCAAAATGCCTTCCAAAAGAAATTCCTCTACTTTGAATCCTGAGTACGCAATGTGTAGTATTAATTACCATGGCACTGATGACGAAATGGATGTCGAAGAAAAAGGTGATAATGATTTGTCTATTCATGAGGAAAAGGCAAATCTCTTCCTAAAGGAGACATGGGTATGCTTCTTCATCACAATCGTTGTTTTATTGTTGAACTGCTTCATGATAAACATAAGTTTTTAAACGAAGTTAAGAGACTAAAAGGTGGAAATCACTTTGATTCAGAAATCAAAGATCGGGATAATATTATTCGATCTAAGACTGGTGAGTGTGAAAAACTTCGTCTAGATCTTGATGTTGCCAATAAAAAAATTGAAAGGATGGAACAAGACTTGAAAAAGTTGAAGAATATCTCAAACAAACTTGACTCAATGCTAAAGGAGACGAGACATCCTCATGACACTAGAGGATTGGGCTATAAGGGAATAGACTCTCCAAGTATAAGCAAAGAAATCAAGTTTGTCAAGGCTAAAGGTTTTGTTCATTCAAACTCTTTAAAGGAAAACATTAAAGAAGACGTTTCCATTAATGCTAAAAGTACTTTACCGTATGTCAAGGATGAAACGAACAATGTTCGTCATATTGCACCTCGAAGGAAGCCACATGAACATTAAAATAGCATTCCTTATGCTACTTTACATTGTTCTTACTGTGGTAATAAAAGGCACCTAAAAAGAGGATGCAGGTATCTGAAAAGAAATCTGAAGACACGAGACTCTCTCTTCTCTCTTGCGAAAGAAGTGGTTAAACCATTTGTAAACAATTGCTGCTCTTCCACAGGTAATTCAGATCAGTATTGTCCTAAAAATACGCATACGAATTATGATGAACAAAGACATGTTTCTAAGAGTTCATCTAGATCCTTTAATAATCATCGTTATTATAAAAAGGAGAATAATTCTGCAAAGACAAGATCTGATGCACCCAACTGGAGAAAAGTCGACTCTAATACACATAAGGTCAATTGTTCATAGGTTTCATCCACCACTGGTTTAAATGTTTGTCACACAGAGAAACCTGATGCTGCAAGAACCAAACAAAAATGGTTAACCAAAAATCGCAATACCACTCCACGTAAGTCCAAGAATCTTTCGACTACGCAGATGAGTGAAAATGAAAAGAACACAGAGATTGAAAACATTTTCCAAGAAATGAAGAAATTTATGGAAAGGGTAGAAGTTCTTAGAAGCAACTCATGAGGATTGTTGCGTTGTCAAACAACAACAAATATAATTCAGTTCTTAACCTTCACAATAAATAATATAGAATAATGGCAAGAACAGATTCGATCCACAGGGAGGAATTGGTTGTTATTTATAATCGATTTCTAAAGTAACCAGGGGGGATGTTTGGTGCAATAAAAGTAAATTAAAACTAAAGCGAAGTAATATTGAAAATAATCAGGATATGAGAATATTGGTTAAGGGTTCATCTTCAATCACATAACATGCACTATGAATAATATTTGGAGTTTCTATTTAATCTCTCATCATCAAAATCCCTAGAATACATCATCGCGAAAATATCCCGTAATTTTCTAATGTCATCACACACCATAACGATGAATGTGTGAATTCTACGTAGAGAATAACTCAACACTATGAGTAATTGAGTTCAATTTTTCTAAGAGCATTAATATCTGTGAAATAGGCTAATCAATGCAACAAACTACCAGGGGCAGTTCATCCAACAAATGTCATATTATACATACAATCCCTAAAAGCTATCACCGCATTCAGAATTATATTGTACTACTTGTGAATAGGTTCATCGGCGATTTCGTATCTCAAAACCTAATTCTAGTTGTAGATATGAATATAGACTAATTTAATTTGCAACTTAAATCAATAAATATTCATTCATAATGCAATACGTCAATCATGCATTTATACGCAAAGTAAAATATGAACGATGATGAAAAGAATAGTTTTAACTCCAAAATCAATCAAGTAGCATGTTTTTGATATTCAACTACATCCTTAACCAATATATAGAAGTTTATCTACTCATAGCTTTATTGAAAACAATTGAAAATAAAGAAAATAATTAAACATGTTATATAAAGATGACGTCACAAGGTGGCCCACCATTGCTCACCGTTTGAGAACATTCTCGAACTTCCTCGAGTAGTCTTTGGGCAGGATAAAATCTAGTTAGGATAAATGAGATAAAATTAAGCAAACTTATCTTAACCTTAAGGATTAAGGTTACTCCTTGTGATAGACACGTTTGTGCACATGTGTCCTCTTTCTGTCTGACTAGTCATGCGTTGAGTAAGGCTATAAATAGCCGATCGTGCACACCATACAAGAAATGGAACGAACAAAAGACAGAGAAATGAAATTGGCTTTCTGCCTTCTCCATCTTGTGTTCTTCTTTCATTGAACAATACTCATATTATTTGATTGTATGATTGAATCGATTAAACATCACACGTTATCAGCACGAATTGCTCGACAACAATGATTTGCGTGTTGATTCACTGGCTACATGAAAGTTGTTTGCAAAGAACAATTATCTACTACATCAAGGATAATCAATTGGAGATAACAGGAGAAAAACAACCTCTTTCATTTCCCTCTCTATGTTTTACTCTCATTAATTGGCTAGTATAAGTGGGTTTTATATTACTTAGGCTGATTAATTGTCACTTTTGTTGTGGACAAGAAACTAGTAGCACCAACGGTTGCTAATGAAACAAGTTGGACAATTTGGACTTGTATAAGCCAAAGCCCTTACGATCATCAGGCAGTTAATTTACGTGCTAAATATACTTTAGGACTAGTATGTACGGCTGTACTACAAAGATAAGTATATATTACTGATTACTCTATGACTTCGTCTAATTGGGGCGTTTCTTGTTATATCTAGGCATGACTAACATGTGATATCAAGAATTGTTCAGCCGGCTAGTACCAAGACTATACAAGTTACAAATTAATTGCACGAAATTGCAATAAAGTGTTTACTAGTAACTTGAATCGGTGGTCGGAATAAGATGCGCCATTTAAATACGGTCACCTTGCATTAGTAAGGTTCTACTTTGAGAAAGACATCTGAATCCGTCCTATGATAAATGTGGTGGGGATGCTTTGTGATTGCACCCGGTATATGCTACAACTAGCTTAAACAATTGTTGTGTGTCTTTTCTGATTAGCTATTTTCCTCGTTAAGCTGGACAACTGAAGGATTTTCCGCTTCTTTTCCGGATAGCGTAGATAAATAATTTCCTTCGTTGGTTTTCCACGAATTTTCTGGTATATTGTTTGGCTTAAATTTAGAGAAGATATTTGCGCCGTATAAAATGCTATGGCGAGCAATAAGGAGAGCTGCATGATTTTGCGCCCTTATATGATTTTGCAAGCTTTACGGTGTATGTAATATATGCGTCTATAATTTTCTTGATGAGCTTTAAAAAGCTAAGTGTGCATAGTGTGCATTTTGTATAGACAACGACGAGAGCTGCATGTTTAAATTGCGCCTCGTATATATACAACGTCGAGCGATAATGAGTGTTGCATATATTCAGGGCTACTATCAAGTCTTCTCGTCGCCTAAACTATTACCATAAATCATGGTTTGGTGAATTAATTAAATTTGCATCAGTGATCATGCGAATAAGTCTATTCTTGACGAATTAATAGACACGACAAATGAGGAAGATGCTATTGTGGTAGGCATATTTGAATATGGGAACCACAATAATACCGTACCACAGAAAGTGGAGAAATACGGGACGGTAACGTTTATGCCATCTTCGAGCTTGGTTGAGCTCTGCTATCGTTGTGACCTGAAGACGCGATGCGTGCACTGTGAGTGCTGTTGTTAATCTCTATCAGTCGTCTTGGCAGGACTGGAACTGATATTGAGATAGTTTGTGTCACAAAAATTTATTTTGCAGTTTACTGATTTTAGATGGCATCGTAAAATCTTAAATTTAATCCAGCTGGCAGTAAACGAGAGAGAAAACCTGATCAGTTATCTCTCCTGGGTTGCGTCTATTTGGTTACTGCATACAGTATCTACCTTGATCGGTAGAATAATGCGAAACATGAAATTCTGCTGATGAGACATACCCGCCTGAAGGTCAGGGGGAGAATCGTCGACGATATTGGTTAATTCCAATTGTGTCTCATCTAAATTCTCACACTGATAAGTGCCTGAGGTGTTGGAGATTACTCTCTTGCTAGGATTAGCAAGAGTACGCTGCTAGATTCGGCGTAAATCAAAGTCCTTGCAAGGCAT
The DNA here is from genome assembly GCA_023529015.1 of Papaver nudicaule. NCBI lineage: Eukaryota > Viridiplantae > Streptophyta > Magnoliopsida > Ranunculales > Papaveraceae > Papaver > Papaver nudicaule. Next base: position 26,952 of record JAJJMA010078902.1, read on the forward strand.
GCCATTGAATCGCAGCGGTTGTTTCGTCTACGAGCATAGGCGAAAACTTCTTAAAGGAGGTATGCCAATCTAATCAGATAAAGTCCATATTCTCTTTGGGTTATGAGTTGATATCTTCTGACGAGGAGCACATCCATAAAAGTTGCGTTGATATCTCGTGAAGAGGAATCTCTGCATGTTTAAACTGGTACCAGATGGATTATAATATCCTCATACTCTAGAGAATCATGTTAGATCGTTAGTAACTGATTATTGATTAAACTGGTTGTCGATAATGTTCAGAGAAGCTACTAAAATCATTGTGGATAAATATCCCCCTTTGCAAAGGAATATCGACAAAGTTTATATGGTTGGCAGATGTATGGACCTTAGTCCATATTGAGTTGTTTTCTCACTTGTTTACGCTTTTAAGATCTAAGCATCGTTACAAACTTGATGCTTGTGGTAAGCGTGATGAGAAAACCAAGGTCGCTTTTATTTAGCGCCACCCCTTGACAATGAGTTTCCGCAGACACTTAATCAGGTTGATAGAGGTATGTTAACTGTGAATCTATACTCATATAGATTTTAAATGAAACTCTTGTTTGTCAAATTTTTGATGTTTGCTCTGGGCATTTGGTGAGTATCTTGTTGTTCATGTGCATCATGTGAATTGCTTTATTGTTTTATTCATACGCATTTTGAACTTAATACTCATAATACCATTGTTATGTTTCTGTTTGGGGACATGCTACGTTATGTGAAGCTCCACTACGTTTGCTGCTAAAACAAGATTTGCAGTTTTGATGAGAAAATCTTCCCGCCGTTAGGGGGAGGAAAGGCTATCGCCTGAAAAACGGCGTGTTATTCTGGTTTTCACCGGATTTGTCTCATCTTGATACATGCAAGTCAACTGCTTCCTCGAGAAGCTGTTAATGTAGTAGTAACGTATGTGTGTCGTTGAGGACACACCATTAGCATGGATGCTTAGTTGATTTTAAAATATTCTGCTTCTTCTTAGAAGAAAGAACCAATCATAACCATTAAAGGATAGATCTTATGACAACCCAGGTTCACCTGGGTAGGTTCCACGATAGCCGAGAAAAGTTTGTAGCTGCAAATGACAATTCGCTGTATAATTAGCCAAGATTTTCTTAGGCTTGATGATTTCAAGAGTTGAAAAAACCCTGGAGTTAAGCGAGCCCAAGGTGGGAATAATCTCAGGATGGGTGACCTCCTGGGAAGCTACTGTCGGACATCAATAGCGGTGTTTGTGTGTACACAATCACACACTGCTGGATAACCGCGGTAGCCAAGTATTGATAATATCGGCTAGTAAATACGGAGTCGAGTTGGCACATAGCTATTAAAAATGCTATCGAAGGAAGATCAGGTCATCTGAGTTAGTTCTTTCGAAAACAGAGGGTTTACGCAGAAACTTTGGAACCTTAAAATGAGGAACTCTCCAAAGAAATGTGTGTAACTGAGGAATCTGGAATCCTGGTAAATGGTTGATGGTAGCACTTTGTGTAGATGATGTTGGTGTTAAACCACTCTCTATATGGTAATGTCATCACAAGAATGATTGGTTAAAGGAGAGCTTCAATAGCGGAATAATAGTTTCTCACAAAAACGCATAATTTCTGGAAGTGCAGATGAACGCTTGATGATGTGATGGCCATATCTAGGTGTTTACAATCCAGACATCCAATAATGTACGCCTTGTTGGCTGCAGGTGGATACTTGCTCTGAGTGAGAAATGAAATCAACTAGTACATAGTACAAAGTCTTTCACAGAAACTTGAAAAAGATTATCAAGAAGCGTATTCCTTGTTGTGGATGCACTTACCTCCTTGGTATTTGATTAGTCTGGTAGTCCCTCTAGGACTCGACATGTAACACCCCGATTTTCGAGCTAGGCGAAACCCAGAGTGCGACATCAATATCATAGCCAAGCCCGGCTAACAAAGCCCAAGCCTATTAAGTAATTTATTTGGGCAATATCAATTCTATCGCAGCGGAACTTAAAATTTTGTATAGGAAAATTCAACCGTTCATTTCCAAGGATTGTAAAGGTAGCGAAAGCATATTACAATTTATTTATAGAATAAAAACATCACCAATGTTGAAGACATAAGAATTAGTTCAAACACAATGATTTCCACACCAAATCGTAAAACTGAAAACTGAGCAAGGTGTATTCCTCAAATTTTAAAATAATCATACGAGCATCATAATTTAATATAATTATATAGTGGAATTTCTAACTGATAATTACGTCGTATATGAATTTATAATAATTTTAGAATGAAGCTTACTACTCATTGACAACAGCAAAACATACAGTTGACCAACACGGCAGAATGACTAAACTGTGATAGTATGTTTTGTAAAAATCATATTAAATCTTTTGCAAGTCTAAATCGAACAAACTTTAGCATTTTGGAAAGACAACGAAAAGTTCTATCATTTCTCAGAAGACATCATTTTCAAAAGAAACATGTATCATTTGTTAAAAACACTATCTATCAGGTTCACTTGAAATTTTCAGAAACCCTACGTGAAGAACATAACTACTATTAATTATTATTAAAATACATTGACTGAATGGAAAATTATAATACTTTACACCAACATTTCTACACATGTTTATAAGTTAAAACAGAAAGAATATCACGAAAACCTATTATGAAATTAAAGATAAAATTAGTCAACTCAACCTAATACACAATTCTTTTACAGCTTTGAGACTTAGATTTATTACATCTAAACGACTAATTAAAATATAACACCATTCTCTAGCTCCCCGATGGTCATCTCCTTGATACGCGTTATAATCTGGAATTGGTGTCATTAAACGACGTGAGTTGTTACACTCAATAGGCAAGAAGCAACAAAACATTTTACAACTCTTTCAACAAAAACATTCATGATCCATTCCACAACATGTATAAACCACATCATGTTATAAAGTAATAAAATCATTCAAACCGCTCACACAACCGGAGCCAACCATGCGCAGGTTTAGGGAATCACATCGGTTCCCAGGGATAACTCGTATCCAAATCAAAGAGTTCTTTAGAGATCACATCCGTCTCATGGACAACTGTATCCAAATCATGGAGGTTTGAGAACACAACCGTCTCACAATCATATATATATATATATATATACATAGTATATCAAACAATCACAATCATGAATCAATAACTTTAAAAACGTTTCATAAATCTTTTTAGAGTTGGTGTTGCGCCTACTTCAGAACGCTAGTAATTAATCCAAACGAAGAATGAAATCAAAGCACCATCGTAAAGAAACCAAGCACATCCCCTTCTCCTCTGTGATTTTATATAAAGGTGATAGCAATATAAATTTTATTTATCATGGAATAGCCGCAAACAAAACTAGGTTTCTCTGTTTGCCTTGTTTTTCTTATTTTCCTTTTTTTTTTTTTTCCTTTTTCTATACTTAATAATAAGTATATATATATCAAAATTAAAAAGAAACCCTATAACTCGACCAACCCTAACTCTTGGTGGGGTAAATATTATTTAGGCCTACTGGACTCTAAAGCTAAGTTATCAAGTATACATAATGACCCAAGTAGAAGAAACCGAACAAAAGCTTATAATGATGTTAGGCCCATATTCAAAAAATTATCAATTCCATTTACATTTACATTTGCTCCTAATTAAGTTTTAAAGCAATCATAACGTGCCACATAGCAAGGTGATAGCTAAATAACTAATTTATCTCATTAAACATGTTTTTAATAACTAATGCTAATTAAGAGATCATAATTAAGGAGCCAATAATAATATGACACGCATGCAATTTAACAATTTAAAATTACCAAAGGAAAATAACCTTATCATGTAAAGTCACATTTCTCCTACTTTTCATCTGACTAATGGCTTACATTATTTTCAATTAAAAACTAATAGCAACGAATGAAATGTTGACACATGTCGAAATTAATTAGCTAATTACTATTTAACCAAAACTGGTCTGTCTTTTCCTCCTTCTCCAGCTGTCTTCTATGAATGAATTTATGGGATATAAATTTTCCTCCCTTAATTAAGGTAAATAGCCTAATTTAATAACAATGAAAGACTAACAACGGATGGCAAGATGACATGTGTCAAATCTAATTAATTATACATTAACTAAAC
>JAJJMA010078922.1:0-12161 GCA_023529015.1 Papaver nudicaule
TGAAGCTATATATATTAAAAGCTTAGCATAAGAGGATGATTGAGCCTACCTTGATAAGAGAAGAGTTCCTAACATCGGCGACATCGTCAAAAGATTTATTAAGGTCTTGTCCAACTCTGTTATTGTGAGTGTCACTGATCTTTTCACCCTCAAAATAACTATCTTCCATCTCTTCGTTACCACCAGAAGGCTACATGAGCAAACAAGGTGAGAATAAAACCCCAAAACATTTTATTTCAAATTAAAAGAGTGACAAAAGTAACCTGTGTAGCATCAAGTGTTACGGAGGATTTGGGTCCTGTTATTTCTCCACTTTTATTTCGCTCTGTAGTCGCGTCAGTGGATTTGCACGATGTATCATTTGGAGTTACTTCACCAAGGAGTGAGCTTTGTCCAAAGGGAGTGAGTGAAGCACTCTCAAAGCCTGGAGCAGGTCCATTCTATATTGAATGAGAAAAGAAATTCATCAAGATAAGGTATTATAGCAGCCCACATCATTTTCTCGAAGAAGAACTTTTCTGACGTATCTGAATTCTGACAAAGTACTGCAGAAAACGCGAAAACTGTACAAATCCGTAAGGAATTTGGAAAAGTTTCCTTCACAAAAGTTGTTCGTATGGTTGTTTTCTATAACGTGCTAAAAGCGCTTAATTTTTGGAGAAGTCTACTGACCGGAATAAATTTTTGACTGAACAACGTGCAGTCTGCAACATTTCTGGAGGATACGCCAACTTGTGGCACATGAAATAACGGGCAAACAAGCTTGGAATTCAGATTTTCTTTTTCGAGGTGAAAGCTACAGATATCCTTTTTCTAATTTGAGGTCAACCATCAAAATCCAATGTCGGATGAAGATTTTACGGTCATTCTAGTGTCATGACTCGAAACCGGAAAATCTGACGGGATTTTTACTTGTTTACTAAAAGTGAAAATATAGGAAAGAGAATGAAGTCTTACCATTACCCAATCCTTTGCAAATGAATTGGGGACTTGATTAGCACTTAAAGGACTCGCCATGGAGCTGGGGTGAATGATGATCCACCTGGAAGACGGTTAACACCGAAATATACAGTCTCAGTATTGGTCTCTTGTGTTGCGGCGCTGACGAGCTTCTGGTTAGGCGGCGGAGTTGGCTGCACAAAAGAATCATGAATAAGATGTCAAGATTATCACAAGTCAAGCTTATGCAAGTGCTCCAAAGTACAAGGTAATTACCAGCTCATCCCTATCTTTTATCTTACGCTTAAGAGTAGGATATTTAAGCAAAGGATATGGTTTTCAAGTCATCTCTGGAGGGAATCGTGCATGTTTCCTTAGGGAGAAACATAAAATCTTTATATAACTTTACTTGGTCGTTCCAAAATTATCTGTCTGCTTCGGTAATCGACGGTATCCTATTCCCGGGGAGAAATATCAAGTGACTGAGTAATTTGGTGCGAGCTTCATTCATATTCTTGGGAGGAGCGCCTCGACATGACGGGACATCCTGGTCGAAGCTCATCTGACGAGCTCCTCGGTCGATATTATATGCGTTGACTGTAAAGCTTCCTGGTTCATTGATACCGATGAGGTGACAACTACAACAACTTATCATGAAAATCTTCTCTGCTTCAGTAGGAGCCCTTCTAGATAAAGAGTCTTTATTAGAATATTACTTGAAGTATCACCGAATGATCGAAGTTGAGCCACACCATTGGGAATTGAAGTCCATGGACGAAAAACCACCGCTTTCTCGTCATCCATAAGTGCAAGAAAATCCTCGAAGTAGATTTATTCATCCAACGAACGATTCGAGCATGGTCTAACAAAGCTTTGTCTTTAGAAGACAAGTTTGGGGCGTAACCAGGATAATGTTCATACATCCAGGCTTGTATAAAGTTTGTGGGTACAAACGTATCAATTTTCGCAACATCGTTGGAGAGTCTCATGTGCACTGACAAAGCAGAGAGTTTTGTATACAATGTGCCAAGAAACAAAGAGCCAATGGGTAGAGATATACCTTGGGCCAGTTTTATTGCGTAAGGGATGAACATGAGTTTCAGCTTCTTATGGCCATGGTGATTTTCAAAGACATCTTTTGACAGCCAAAGTGTGAGGAATGCAGCGGTAGACAATAATGGAGCACATTCATTGTCAGGTTTCGACCAGTGAACCATCCACGAAGAATAAACATTTTCCTGCTTGTTTGAAATTTCAACAACGTTCTTCAGTTGGATATGTATCTTTCTTCAGCAACATTCAAAGAAATACTGAGCTCGCCATTAATTGGGTGTTGTAGTAGCGCTGCCACGGCCTCCAGTGAAATTACAAGTTCTCCCCATGCAAATATGAACGAGTTTGTGCCACCACACCAACGAATTAGGAGAGCAGCTAAACCACGTTTATCCCTAACTATGAAGGAAACAGTCGAACTCTTCACGGCATAGAAGATTCTGGCTTTCTCTAATAATTTCTTAACAGCTGGGATGTCAAGCATCTTTTGCGCATATCGAGGCCATGAATCAATTGGTTTTTGTGGAGAGCGGAAAACAATTTTGGAAGCGTTGAAATCACCTCTCCAAAAACAGAAACGAGTCACAAATGATGGGTTAATAACCATTGGAACACCATGATTACTTGTGAGAGTTTTAGCCTGCTTTTGGGGAATTGCAGATTGATCCAGAACTTTTATACGAGCTTCGAATTCGTCATTGATATGGGGAAGGTCCTTTGAAACTGTGTTGGAAGTAACATCATCACCAACATGAGAAGAACTGTGGGATTCATTATCAGCCATCTTAATTCTTAAATTTGCGGGAAAAAAAATAAAAAAAATTTGCTCGTGAAAAAATTCACGTCAAAGGAGATAGACGTGGGCGTGATATATATGGGTATATATATGCACACATGTGTTATATATCCTTAAGCTACAAGGGTTTCTAATCTTGCTGGGATTGGATATTGTTTGAAGGGCCTTACGTCTTGTTTGGGCTTCATGTTTGTGATTAAAGAGTCCATGCAGATGTGGCTAGCTCATTCAACGTATGCTCACCTTGGAATACTCACGGTTCCATGCTGCGCAGGGGACTAAATGTTGATGGTGGTTTTTGGTGAGAAGGTTGCAAGAGTAATTTTTGCATAAATTCCTAGCAAGATTAGAAACCCTTGGTCAGGTATGAATTTATTTACAATAGAGATAAAAGAATTAGCCACCATGGTTCCACCTAAATCTCACGGCCCACACCCTATTGTTTGCGCGCGGCCTAATGCCGGACCCACCTTTTTACCTTGGTCGTGGCTCATGCCACGGCCCCACACTTCTATCTTGGTCGTGGCTCTTGCCACGGCCCCACCCTTTCACCTTGGTTGTGGCTCTTGCCACTGACCCACCTTTTGCCTTGGCCGTGGCTCATGCCACGACCCCACACTTTTGCCTTGGCCGTGGCTCATGCCACGACCCCACTTTTCTACCTTAGTTGTGGCTCATGCCACTGCCCCACTTTTATTGCTTGGTCGTGGCTCATGCCACGACCCCACTTTTATTGATCGACCATGGTCTAATACTATGGCCCACTTTTATCACGCGGCCATAGCCTAATGGTCCCACTTCTTAATTCTTAAGTCATCCTTACTTATAGGGCATGTCCCTCTTTGACATTCAAATCTTAATTGATTATAGAATCCATAATGTTTTGGTTTCCTAATCAAATTCGGAAATTTGACAGATTACGAATTACTGTAAAGAACGATGGATGAGGTCTAATCCGTAAGGATTTAGCAAAAACTTCATTCATGAAAGTTGTTCATCTTCAAGTTTTCTATAACATAATGAAATTTCATAGGAAATACAGGCTGGCCTGGGCGAGTTTTAGAGTAAGTGACGTGCAAACTGTCTAGAAATCTGACTATGGCCTAACGCTATGGTCCATCCCTATACATCCTATAGTAGACTTCCTACTAAGATTATTATGCTATGTAAGATAGCTTATTATTATTCATGTATCCTACCTTTGGGTCTTGAATTGACAATGTTCGTGCATTTTTGGTTGTGGCTACGCTGTGTTAGCATAACATGGCTTTTCTCCTGATTATAGACTTGCTTCTACAATCAGTGCTACATTTCTTAATCATGGCTTATGGCTATGACTTATATTATTTTAGGCATTCATATGTCTCTATTACTCAGGGAATTGGTGCATTATATGCCACAAGCCAATTTCTCATATTTAAGGCGAAGAGTCATATTTACTTGACCATTGCCACAGAGGGTTGCTGAAATCCCCTCAGTCTAAATGGCGATTGCATAAATCAATCCTTAGACTATTCTTATTGGTTTAAATGGAGATTTCGCGGTTCAATCCTTATACCAATTCTGAGAGGAATGGCCCACCTCCAGAAAGGCTGAAAGAGATACACAAGCTTATCGCTTAACTCTCTACTTTACATGCCAAGTCATAAGTTTACCAATAAATGGTACGACTTGTACTTAGTCAGCTTTGACTTAACAAGTATTCAATACTTAACAAATCTTACGAGAATCAAGTAAGTTACATGGGGGGATATTCTTTAGGGTTTTGGTTTGGCGGTCTACGACACGTATGATTGCAACGGCTCAATCACTCAACGTGAAAGAAAACTAAGTCGTGTGAACGTTGCTAGAAAGATGGGATGAGAAGGTGGGATGTTAGTCTTCCCTAATTATTAGGCGCAAGACTCTTAACAGGTGACCCACTTACTCCACTCTCCCACTCTTCCACTTCTTCCACTTCTTACGAGATCAGTTGAAATTCTATTGTTATAAATAGGTCACTCGACCAGTTTGGAAAACAAGAACAATCAGTTCAATTCAGTGCAGTACAATCAATTCATCTCATCGATAATTGATTAACTCTTCTCATTCAGCGTTCAATATCTAGTGAGAACTGAATATCCATTCTTTTAGCAACTTTATTCACAACATCACAAGATCATAGCAATTCTCTGATCTCATCTTTCTCGGCTTCCCTCCCTTAAACCAACCCTATTTCCTCTTCTTGTAACTGAAGCAATACTCGAACGACCATTTCTTGGTTTATGCGAGTCTTATTCGATCTTAACCTCTCGAATACCACTACAATTTCATACTTTACCCCTCAGATTTTCTTTATTGTGTTACACCTAAAACACGCGTACATGTACGTGTACAAATTGATGTTTTGGGACACAAGAGGAAAATTCGGTGTCACTGTACACGAACCGGTTCGTGAACCGCCTTGCCTCAATTTAGGGTTTAACTGGATCCGCTCGAAGTACTTGGGTTGAGCCAATTTACGTACTTAGATGTGGTTACATCCTGAGAAATAATCCAACATACTCAAATAGAGTATAACTCCGTAGATTCACCATTCTCCTACATTGATTTGCAAGCAAACCATTGCAATGGAAAGTGTATTGAATCTAACTCACAATGATCCTATAACCGTAGTATACCCAGAAAGTATACTAACATAACAAGAATGTCATGTCGGTAGGATTCACTCTTTGTTCAAAAGAAAAGTCATAGACTTTGTTTACAACTTGTATATTTAAGAACTCTTAAAACCAAGTTGAGTTAGAGAAACATGAAAGATACATATTCATATTCAAGGATTTGACAACCTTTAAACAAATGAATATTAACTTGATCAATGTTAATATGCCTTTATGTAATCTCCAACTGGGTTTGTGCCCTATTCTTGTGCTTTACTTCACCGTATCAATCAAAATGGCACTCATGGTGAGGCCACACAAACACAATCAAGTTGTGTTAGGGTGAACAATGTCTTGTTCACCTTTGATGGTTAAAACAGGATCTCCTATATCAATAGGTTTTTCACCAGACATAGCTTTCGGCTTAGAATTCTTTGCCTTTCCCCTTTTTCTGTTTTTCACCAGTAACCCAAGCATCTCATGTTGTGATTGCATCATACCAAGAATTTTTTGGTTAAGTGACACAATATTTTCCATGAATTCTTTTTGGGTAGCCTAACTAGGGTGATCATTCCCTTTGGCACTTATTGCTCTACCAATATTCTTTGGTATCCACTTTTGAGTGGTCTTGGGAGCAATATTATGATCTTTCTTCCCATATTTCTCAACAAGATTACTTGAGAGAGAATTGGATTGACTATTCTTTTGCAAGTTAGTCGACTTCCAATTGGGAACATCAGATCTTGTCTTCGCTTGTACAAAGTTGTGTTTCTTTCAGTAATCATGACGGTTACGAGAGGACTTTGTAGAGCGTTTATAGGCAGAACTTGGCTTGTCATAATTATGTTTCTTATGCCTAAAGGCTGCACGTTCACAACCTAAATCATTAGAAGAAACTCAGTTGTTGTTAGGTTTGACGTTAATCTCCAAAACAACAGGAATAATCGAGTCATTGGCTTTCTCATTCCTTTTACGGAATCTGCAACTTCTGGCCAAGTGACTTTTACCTCCACAATAAAGTCAATGTTTAGTAACAAAAGGAGTGGGATGCTCGTTATTACCTAGACGTGCGCGTGCTTTCTTTGGAGCTTGATAGATCTTGCTCTTCTTCTCCTTGACTTGTTTTGGAGGTAGATCACCTTGAGAATTAGTGGTAATCTTAGGTTGAGAAGAATCCTTAGCCTTGACAAATTTCACTTCTTTGATAATACTTGGAGTGTTTATTCCTTTATAGCCCAAACCTCATGTGTCACGATGATTTTTACTCGCTCCTAACATTAAATTTAATTTGTCTGAGCTATTGTTCAACTCTTTCAACATCTTGATTTCGGCAAGAGCATTAGCCAGATCAGTTTCCGAGCTATTATTCAACTCTTTAATGTCTTGATCTTATCAAGATCATTAGCCAAATCAGTTTCCAGACGTTTTTCCCTAGCAAAAAAAGTGTTTTATTTTTCTTCCAAACACTTTTGTTGAGTGACTATCTTTGCATCAGATGCAATAAGCTTTTCATTAAACTTACAGAGATCATGGTGAAGATTTTCCCTTTCCAGTTCTTTCGAACTTAACTCTTTGTCAAGATCTTTTACTTTACTATTGACAATATCAAAGCCAATATAAAGAACTTGATAACACCTTTTTAAATTCTTGTATCTCGAGAGAGCTGAGATAGAATTCCAAGGAGCATAGAGTTGGGTGTGCTCTTCAAAAAGAGTTAAAACCTTAACGATAGCTGAAACATCCTCTTCTACTTCTCTCTCAATGTCTGAATCGGGATTATCATCATCCATCTTCTTTCGAAGGCAGGATTCCCAATCATCATCAGATCTACATCATTAACAGGAGTATCCTGTCTAGTAGATCCAATCAGGGCTTGTTCAGTCCTTGATTGTGAAGAAGAAGTATCGTTAAGATTAGGTTCAACACTTTTAACAAAATCAACTTCTGCATGCATAACAAAAGGGCCTCCAGATAGTACGTTACAAGCTTTTATGCTTTGTTCCATATTTCACGAACCTTGATAAACACAGACAGTTACGCCTTTTATGTGTTTACCTGCTCTAATACCAATTGAAATAGCGAGGGTACCGAGAAACACCACAACTTTTCGTTTGGTTCGTGAGTCTATGGTAAGATATGGACGATCTCAAAAATCAATATCCAAATTTGTGAAACATGAGTTGGATCACAAGTGATCAATTCCTACAAAGACAAGTCTCTGTAAATCTTTATTCAAGATTTGGAATTAACTTCAGGTTTAATAATGTACAACTTGTGTTGCTTCAATTATATAATCAGAGATATAATGCAAAAAGTAAAGCACACAAAACACCAGAAGTTTTGTTAACGAGGAAACTGCAATCCAGCAGAAAAACCCCGGGACTTCGTCCAGTTTGAACACCACATAGTATTAACTGTTTACAAACACTAACCTATTATCAGACTTCAGATTGGGATGTAGAAGAGACCAACTCCAGCCCTCCAGGAGAATTGGCTACTATCGCACTCCTTATGTCTCTTGGATCCCGCAAGACCCTACGCACTTGACTCCCCTAGTTGACGTCCGTTACAGGCCTAGGAGTTGCTTTAACCGGTGTTAAAGGCTTTTTGTACTCAAACCGTTTTTCGACAGAGACTACGTAAAGAACAATTTTCCCTTTAGATATAATCAAGGTTTTGGAAAACTTGTTTTGTGCTTTGAGAAACCGTCCACAAGGTCAGGTATCTAAACACACAATTAGGATTTACAGGAGATCCGTGATAACCTAATTGTATTCTTACAAGAACAACCAGAAAACCTAGCGATATCTTGCAGAATCTCTAATCTATATGTCTACCAACAAAAGCTGATATACAAAATAGATTGTATCTATCAATATAGGGTTTACAACCTATAATCCTTAAATGGCCTTATTGCAGAAGAGAAGTACCGTAGAATAGACAAGGATTATAATGGTTTACCTGGATACAAGTTCCAACTATATAGAGAAGAAAGATAGTTAAACTTGGCTTTACAATCCCCAAGTAAAGTCTTTTGTAATTCTCACCTTGTTCGTGAAGAACAACAATAACAGAGAACAACCTTATGTGGCACACACACCAGCAGGGATGGTTTGTTAAGCTACATGAATGTTTATTTATAGTGATGGTTGCTTACAGATAAAGCTAACATATCTTGTGCAACAAGTTAGCTAGTGACCGTGTAAACACACCCGTTACTTAACTTGCACACAATGTATCTAGTCTCCTTTCACATGTAGAAACATTGTGAAAGGATAAGCCTTATCCCTTGACTAGGAGATATTCTACAACATAACAATCTTAGTTCAAGAGGGACTCTTAAACAAGATTATTGTAGCAAAACCCTGGTCAGAACGGACCACAACTCAGGTGTGAAAGTGGGTCGTCGTACATAAGAGATGAACCTCAGAAACACGACAGGAAAGCCCTATTCGTAAATTTACGTGGACGGTTCGCGAACTGCCACACTTAAAAGGTGTTCCAGAAAGTTCCAGAAGCTTTCAGAAGCTTTAGTCTCCTCTTTCCCAAATTCAGCTTTTAGCCACGCTTTTCAGTTTTAATAAATCACTCATAACTTCTTCGTTATACAACGGAATTAAGTGATTCTTGAAGCGTTAATTCGTATTTCCATCCACTACAACATGGGGACCTACTCAAAGGTCAAAGGTTTCCCTCACTATAACATATGGACCAAATCTCCTCAGGTTAATATACAATGATGTAATTTCAGCGTCATAAGCATTGTTCCACATAGTGAGTTCATTACTTCGATAGATAGAGATAAGAATAACAAGAGTTCAAGGAAAAAATCAATCTTTACTAACCTTTGTTGGTGAAGTCCTCGATGATGTCTTCGTGGGTTCTTCAATCTTCATCTTCAAGGGTGGATATCGACTTTAAACTCTACTACATCTGTCCTATTCCGAAGTAAACCTTTAGTAGGCTAAATCAAGAATTGTGTTTTGACACCTAAAACTTACAACTATCTTGACATACCAACGCCAGTGGGTTTGACCGGACAATGCCCTAACAAAACTGGATACATTAAATTGTTTGTCTAGTTATGCTTTGTTTATGTCTTTACTTGTAGAGGCATATATTGTTGTTCTTTATTTGAACAACACCACATGGGGGAGAGTTTTTAAATGAGCCTGCGCTTAATAACAAATCTTTCCGGGGAGCGTGGATATGGAATATTAGGAGAAAAGTGTATCTATATTTCTCCAAAAATGAATCAACTTAGAAATCTTCACTCCGATTTCCTAGTTATATCATCTTAAACTTGATATGCGAGTACATCCTTGACTTGACTATCTCTATAGGCTTGAAACCCGAGTCTCAACTGGTTTGTCATATTTTTGTGACAAATAGGGGGAGAATACATATGGTTTCTTGTTCTTGTGGTTCACAACCATAGGGGGAGAACACCTGATGCGTGTCGAATCCGCACAAATATACTTAAGTCCTAAACCTTCACAATATGTAATAATATAGTATATAGGTAAGAACAAGTTCGTCCACGAAGAAGTAATCACTACACCATATTTGGGGGGTAGCAACGGTGCCCATCTGTTGCTAAAAGTGTTAGTAACGGGGGCCGGCCGTTGCGATTCATGGTGTGACGAATTTTAGCAACGGTAATGTTACCGTTGCGTCTCATGGGTAGCAACGGTACTAGCAACGGACCAGTTCAGCCGTTGCTAGATTTTGCCCGCAACGGTCTTTTTTCCGTTGCTTAATTTTGCCCGCAACGGCCTTGTAACCGTTCCAAATTTTAATCAGCAACGGCCTAATTACCGTTTCAGATATTTTTACCAGCAATGGCTCATTGCCGTTTCTAAATTTTTACCAAAGTCAAAAAAAAGACCAGGTCAAAGAAGACCAAGCTTGACTTTGACCTGATCAAAACAAGCTTGGGTCAGACTTTGACCTGGTCAGCTCGGCCAATCTTTGACCTTACAAAGATAGATATTTTCAAACCATTCAGACACTTAGCCAAAATCAATACTTCATACACTTGGCCAAAATCAATACTTCATACACTTACAAAAAAACTTAGCCAAAAAAAACTAAAAAAATTCATACATACATTCAGATTGTAATAAAGTTAACTATATCCCAAGCAACTGTTCTCGTATCGTTAGAATGAAATTCGAGGAATAAGTAAGCACCTTGGCATATATATCAGCTGATCTGTAGTCTTTAGTCTCCAAATAGTATGTTCCTGATCTCAAACTACGGGCATTCACTGCAAGCGATAACAAGTCTTGTTATGACCAGGAAGAAAAATTACAACACATGAGTAAGCTGGTCAGTTTCACAAGGACAGTTAACAACACAATCACGGAACCAGAAAATAAAAAGACAAAACTAGACAAATGTCAAAACCATTTACTTACTTGCAACTTTTTAATAGCTGACCCATCCTTGTTGAAGTACAGCTCCTTTGCTGCCCTAATCTTTGGTGAACATCTTCGTTGCAGGACCACATTCTGTCTCTTTCCACCAAAAGACATTGTAGATATCTGTGAAGAACTTGAAAGCTTCCTGTCTGTGGTGGCACGGCTACATGTATCAGCCACTGAGCCAACAACCAACATTGTTGTCAATGTTGACGCCATTTTTTACTTCCAATAATCTGAAACCATACCAAACAACAATTAAAACACAACCCATTATACATAACTAACCAACAAATCAACCTTATCTACACTACAAAAATGTCACTCATCACAACAACCACAGAAATCGCCATTTAAACACTTAACCGACCAATATCTTTCCTCAAACACAACCACCTTAATATCATTACAAAATCAAGACAGCAAATTTACCTACAGAGATAGCTGCTTTCAAATCCTTCTTCCACCATCTCTCAAATTTGTTATAGGGTTTAAAATTCCACTCACTTGTCTGGGAGCCCTGCACATTCAGTCACCCAGAAACAGTTGCTCGGATAACTGGAAGATTACGAAATCAACAAAATCATAAATTTCTATCAAGAATTATAAAGGAAATATACCTGAAAGCTTATGACCATGAACTGCATCAACATACACCTGAACAGCAGACCAGCAATCAAATGAATACAATAAATTTGAAGTACATTGAGGTCCACGACTCAGTGATAAATGAACAACATACCAGCTGTCTAGCGGAGTGCACAAACGTGAAAATTTCAGGCGACGCAGATACAGCATATCTAAGAAAAGATATCTGACCTTCAGCACTGTTCCACACAGACCCATATATGGCATGAAGAGGGAAGGGATCCTGCGACAAAGTGTGCTTAATACTAATGCCCGTATTACAACTTTACCAAATCCACCTGTAGTAGATATTATAAAACCAATACCTGGCATGCGCTTGCGTAAACAGACATGAAAAAAGAAAATGAATCCTCGCTAGGGAAGTAGAAGCCCTCGTGGTCAAGGTTTTCCATCACATGTACCCAGTTGGTATCAGGAGCCTAGAGTACAAATCACAACAATCAAAAAGCAAATGACCCTCATCCGGATTAAAATGATGCTCATGAAAAGGGGAAATGAGGACCCAGTAACACATCAAGTTATCTGTAAGAGAAACTCACAAGTTGTTTGATTGATTCTACAAGAACATCGACACTCCATGAGCTCAACGAGGATGAATCAGCAGATGAACTTATTTCAGCAGCAGAACAGAAAGTTGAATGTGTGCTCTCTAAATCCTCCAAG
>JAJJMA010078928.1:498-31505 GCA_023529015.1 Papaver nudicaule
TGTTTGTTGTTTTAAACTAAAAAGCAAAATAAAATAAAAACAAGTAAACAAGACGCAAAGAATAATTTGAAGTAATCAAGAGAGAGAAATATTGGTTAAGGGTTTATCTTTAATTGCTTAACATGCATATGAATAATATATGGAGTGTCAACTAGTTCTATCATCATCAAAAGCCCTAGAATATATCATCGCGAAAATATTCCGAAATTTCCTAATGTCATCACACACCATAACGATGAATGTGTGAATACTACGTAGAGAATAACTCGACACCATGAGTAATCGAGTTCAACTCTCTAAGAGCACTAAGTTTTGTGAAATAGACTAATCAATGCAATGAACCACCATGAATGGCTCATTCAACAAAGGTTGTATCCTACATATGACTCTCGAAGCTATCACCACCTCAATAATCATATTGTGCTACTTATGAATAGGTTCTTCAACTATTTCGTATCTCCAAACCTAATTCTAGCAATAGATAATAACATAACCTAATTCAATTGGCCACTTGAATCAAAATATGTTCTATCTTAGTGTAATACATCAATCATACACTCATACACAAAGTAGAATAAAATCGATAACGAATATGAATAAGTTTAACTCCATAATTAATCAAATAGCATGTCTTGCAATTAAAAGACTACATCCTCAACCAATAATAAAGAAATTAGCTACTCATGTTCTTATTGAAATCCATAGAAAATAATAAGAAAATAATTAAAAGCATAAAAACCCCCTCTGTGCAAAGCTCCAATCTTTCTCCCAAGGTTCCACCTCGAAAATCGCGCCCAAAACCCTTGTTTTTCCTGCCTCGGGAAGCGTGCACAGGAACCCTTCAAAATATTGCGTCTCTGATCTCTGTTGCGTGATAAAACTCCTTTCCTGTACGTTTTTCTTATATACACACACCTAACTTAGTTTAGGAAACTGTAGCCCAATTCCAAAACCCGGTACCCTTGCTTAACCTCGAGCCCAGCTGACGACCCAAAAGCCCAACTGCTCACCAACCACACATGCAGGTCGCACGCCTTTGTTCTTTACCCTTCTGCACGTGCAAACCACACGCCCGTCGTCTTCTTCCCTGTTTCACCTGAGAACAGAAATTGACGGCTTCTTCCCACAGACGACGCCGAGCTCCATCAACAATTCCAACTCAAAATTCAACAGAACCCAAAATTCAAATCCTCTTGAACTCCTTTATAACTCTCAGAACATCGCCCATTATCATCTTCTTCTTTTCTGTCGGATTCAGGGATCCGACACTGCATTTTCATCTCCTCCACACAGACGCAGATGATACCAAACTCATCAGATCGAGCCCCAAACAACCTTTTCCATCAAAATCAGTCATAACCCAATGCTCTGAACTGGTCTATGACCTCAATACACCTACAAATTTCTTCTTCAACCAGCGTCAATTCCAACAACCATTATTCATCTTTCTGTTTCAACTAGAATCCGCCTGACTGAACCCACACACCAATTGAACCTGTGGATAATCATCAGCATAAAACCTTCTTCCTCTCCGTTGCTTTGTACAGCCAACTCGAGCCCCAATCTGTCATCAACACCAACTCATCACTCAGACTTCCCCATTTCTTGCTCTGTATGCTCTAAAATCCATCAGAACCGTAGCAATCTTGTGTGGCAATAACACTCGCAATTCCTCACTGACCTTGCTGCTTTGGTAGAGACCCTAATCCCCAATTCAAGTCCATCTTCTCTTCCACCAGAGCTCTTCTCTTTTTCACCTTCCCCTGCTGCTCTGTTTCCAATTACAAACACAGATCTGAAAATAAAAATATGCGTTCTGTTATAATGGATAAGGTGGTACCCCTTATCTCTGTGCAGTAGCTGGTAATAACCCATCTGCCTCTGTGGTGCCCAAAAATCCAAAGTGGCTGCCCTGAGTGAAAGACCACCGGTGCTTCAGTAATTTGTTGATTTTCACACTTTTGTGCTTGTATTCTTCTTGTGTTCAAAGACCACCAACTCCATATGACTCCAAGTTGTGAATTAAGTCGTTTTTGCTTCATTTTATCAAATATGATTTCAAAATACCTGCAAAATAGAAAATGGTTAAAATAAACAATGTATGAGGCTTAAGTCGACTAAAGTGTATGATTTAGGTACTCTTGAATAGGTGTTTTGCACACCTATCACCAGGTCATACTGAAATATACTTTCAAGCGGGGGCTGACAAGTAAACCGAGTAAACTATGCCAAACTTGTGTCTACCTCAGTTGTACACGAAGAATCACTTAATAAACTTATACAACTGGAGCTAACTAGGTCTTACAACACCGAGTGCAGCCGTGCGTTGCTTCCTTTCAAAACCCTGTGTGTAACGTATCAGTTATTGAATGACCTTATATTAGAAGCGAATGACCATAGAATAGACAAGAACGTGATCAGGTTACTAAGGTTACAGGTTACTCCGATTTCAACCACTAAGGTCTCAATCTCCTTCATGTGCTTCCCAAATCTCAAGAGAAGTCTTTATAGTCGTATGTAAATCCCAAGAGGAATTGCTACCTAATAGAGGATGACTATACCACAACAAGCATTCACCGAAGTGAAAAGAGTTTTACGATCTCTTCCAAAAGGAATCTTCATGTATGCTTGGTGCTTGTGGTTTTCGTCCTTAGACACCTCTATTTATAGCACTCAATAAGATAGCTTGCTTTGGAATAAAGCAACTAGTTACTTGTTCCACAAGTTTTGGAAACCCTAACTTGCAAACCAAGTAAACAGAGATTTATCTCAATTGGAAATCATTTATCATTTATCTGCCAAGTGTTTTATTAGCTCATAAACACTTCAAGATTGATATCCAACAGACCAAAGATAATCTTTATCTTATTGACACATTGAGAACCGTTAGATGGACCACAGAAGATATTTTCGTGATAACCAAGTCCAACTAAGAGATAAAGAAGTCAGAGTTTAAGAAAATCCCAGAGAATATTCACTTGGGACGGTTCGCAAACCGTTCATCTGAATCACAGCCAAAAGTATCGATTTTGAGGTTCACGTAGGGTACGCGTATAAAATGACAATTTGGAACTCAGGAGTTTTTCCTAAGTCAATGTTCACGAACGGTTCGGGAACCGTCGACATTCAGATTAGGGTTTAACTTGGATCCGCTGCAAGTTCTGGGCTTATCCAGTACTTAGACGTGTTAGACTCCCCCAGCTATAATCCACTAGACTCTTGCTCAAGAGTACTCCTTTAGATTCACCCATATCCAACAAGTGATTTGAAAGCAAACCATTGCAATGGACAAATGGTATCGAATCTATCTCATGCATTCTTGTAAACTTGGTATTTGCAGGAACAAATACCAACATAACACATGGTCATGTAGACAAGAACACGATCTCAATCACTATTAATATCATTACTAAAGTAGCCGACTATTTCGAAAGATAGAGTAAGTAGAATAGAAGAATTTCCATAAAAGTCATAACTCCTACTAACCTTTGTCGATGAAGAATAATTGATGTCTTCTTTGTCTTCACAGTCTTCGTCTTCAAGGTCTTTACTACTTAGTCCATATCCCAATTCCGAAATCTAAACTCTAGTAGGCTAAATCTAGAATTGTGTTTTGACACCTAAAATTGACAACCATCTTGACATACCAACGCTAGTGGGTTTGACCTGACAATGCCCCAACAACACCAACTCGTCAAGGTAAGAATAAAATCCTTGACGATTTGTATCTTTTCATAAATTATCAGCACAGAATTTGCCTAAAACCATTACGGTTTTTCCTAAAATTTGGACAGGGACTATGTTTTTGGAGATCCGATGTCGCCATGGTCTGGTTGGCTAACTTGACGATTAGTTCAGCAACTTTGTTATCCAAATTTTTCCAAAGAATAAATCGCCAAGCTAATATTAAAAACTATGCTGACTTATTCCAAAAGCAATACGATTGTTTAAAAATTGGTGTTTCCTTGACTATTTAACATAACTTACATAATTTTCATGACGATTTTCACAAAAAGGTTTATTTACAAAATGGTTTATTTCATTAACATAAGGTAGAAAATCACATTACATCATTACATTTCTAGTAGGAAAGCCCATTACATCATTTTTTTTTTTCTAAAGAACACCACCTAATATGCGTCGTCGCTCAATTCGTACATAATATAATCGGACATGAACCTTGGAGCATGTTTGTTCAACACTTTCAAACACTTCCCGAACATCCACGCACGTTCACCATTACGAATTTCCCATAGGGCATTGATTCTTTCTTTCTAGAGGTGAATGAGTGACATGTTAGATTAACATACACAAAATTTCCTTCGCAAAATTTCCTTCACCTTGAATTTGCAAGAAGATTGAGGATAGTGTTCGTCAACTATTTCCACAATCTTGAGATACCCGATGATATCCCTTTTGATACGTTCGAAGCGGAAAGAAAGATGTGTCCATTTGTGCCGGTTATAATTGTCGTAGTGTTGTTATAAGAATTCCTTAACCCTCTTCCAAAACATATAGTACATTTCATATGGTCTTTCAATGAATGCCCTAACGAATGATTTGACAATCTCTACATCTTCGCTCTCTTGCATATTCCATTACCATATCCGGCCATTTCTCACTTTCAAATGAACAAAAAACTTGTTTTTGTATTTTGGAACAATGAGAAGAAGAGAAGTTTGAGGTAAGTTGTGTTGGAGATGGGTTTATTTTTATAGAACAAGACCCCAACGGTCATATTTTTTTTTTAAATTACGCACTAATTCGTCACGATAATAAATTAAACCATGACGATTAATACGCAAGTACAATGATGTTCACTTCTTAACATACAGATTCCTTAATGTCGGCACGGTTTAGGCATAAACCATGACGATTTACCATATCAGTTCTAAACTCACAAAATGTTGGGATAGAAGGGATCTAACTTCATAAGCACAATTCACAAAATATATTTCCCTCTCTAGTATTCAACAAAGTGGTTAACAATGATTACATAATAAGCCAGTAAGCCAGGTCTTCTTCATCAATTAACACTCTCGTAATGAACTTAGGAGTTGCTTTCTTTAGCAACCTATTGGCTTCCAAGTACATTCTCACCAAAGTGACAGTCCTCCACCATAGTTTAACATCACCTTCCAAGTACATGCTCACCAAAGTGACTTTATGTTCTTCCGGAGTTCTAGCGGCCTTGAAGTATTGTTCCATATCCCACATGAAATTCTCCAATGCCTTCGCATCTTGTGCGCCAGAAAATGCCTTAGGTTCAGGAACCTTCATTCATGCAGGCTCCCCACTACTACCAGTCGCACCAATAGTATTGTTCGTTCCAAACGTGTCATCATTCGCCGTAACACACCCAATTTCTCGAGTTGCACTTTGAATGAGGCCATCAAATCCTCATATTTCAGCCTTAAGTCCTCATACTTCTCAGCTGAATTTGTGGCCGTGTCAAGTATAATGTCTACTTGATTGTCCAAGAAATACACATGGTTCACCAAGGTATGACCAATGTTTGGATCATCTGACTCAAGTACTTCGGCACCAACTCTTTCTTCCAAACTAAGTAATTATCTCTGTTAGTTTTTCAAGATCTTTTTGTTTTTCTTTTGCAGCTTCTTTCCCGGCCATGATCACACAACACAAATCAAAAATAACAGAAATCCTTTGCAAAACAAGTCAAAACCGAGCCAAAGCACGCTCTGATACCCGAACTGTCACACCCTTAAATGCACCTTGCACTTTTTCTTAAGGATTGACCCGGCAACACAGTAGTTCTCTTACCAAAATGGTTAAATCACTATGCTCAGCCTTATAAGATTGCACCTATGAAATCAGCAACACTTCTACGAGAGTATATGCAACGGAAGACTTACTTGTTTTCTTGGATTTTTTCCTTAACTCTTATTGCATCCCATAATGCTAATAGAGCTTCTTGATACTGCATACGAATGGAACAATATAACATAACACACATGCTTTATACTGATGAAACCTTTTCATTAAGTAAAGGGAAGTACACAAAATTTTGTCCAACCAATGGACTACAAGCTTATTTTCGATCTAAGCCTAAAACTCACTTCTTTGTTACAATGGTGCCTCTCAAATTCGATGACTACTGATTACAAACTTTTTCTGGCCTATTTATAGTGCTAGACCAATGCCAACTCGTGTGCAACCGCTGCACAAGCCATGGTCAGACATCTGGCCATGGGCAGTTCCTGTAACCGTCAAGCTTGGTAACTGCTATCCTTGATGTTGGCCAAACATTGCTACACTTGTCCTTTCAGTTGCTAGGCCCAAACACGGTTATAAACTTCATTTATAACCGTTCTTTACCTTCCTCCTACTCAGGACACGCAACTGTAAGCCTTAGCCAACTTTTAACCTTTACATGGGCCTTTGCCAAGCCATGATGCGCCATTCTCGCCAAGGCCATGTGCTACACTTAATTGGATGCCACAAACAGTGCATACACATGCTAAGCCTTCTAAACTCGTGCATAGCTTTTGTGTGAGTATGAAATCTGCATAAGCACTCCATACCCGACAGTGATCAGATCTAATAATCAAACTATGGTCATGGAAGCCATTATACGTTACATGCATGAGTACGAAGAGAATAAGAACGAGACCGAAGCTAATTGATATAAGAAACCATAAATGATAAGAACACAAATGTGAATTGCATTTCATTCTGACTTGTACATGGATATGATCCTAAGAAGCGGGAGAAACTAACCTAATCTCACTCTCACAACTTAGGTTATACGAAAAATCAAACCCCTACAGTGAATTGCATTTCATTCTATTTAGATGTTTCTGATGAATCCTTTCCCTAATGGCGGCAGAAATCTTTCTTTATATCAAGCTTTTGTGGTACATAAGAGAATTTCTTGTACTCTGCATTGGAATAATCACAATTTACTTTATTTTTTTGCATTGTTGTTTTAAATGTTTACCTATTTGATGTGGTTGGGCCCTTATATGATCTTTAAATCCTAGATACGATATCAAGGTCATATAAGGGCCCCACCAAATCAAATAGGTAAACATTTAAAACTGCAAAATAAAAAAAGAAAGTGATATGGTTATGACGATCCCGAGATATGTTTGCACATCAAATTGTTCAATTGGTTACCATGTTATTTCTAACAACTGAGCTTAGGCATTCAAATACGAACATACCATTCATGGGCTCTCCAATTCCTATAGACAAGAGTTCTTGTTTTCCATCTACCTAGAGAGTTGAGTGTGCGTCCCTAATTGTTCACAAGTTTCAAAATTTTGGAGGGTATTATTCATGCTCTAGCCACTCCCCCACACAAACTTTACATTGTCCTCAATGTAAAATTGAATCATCCAATGTAGAAGTAAGATGGGAAATCCTAGAATGATATGCAAAAAAAAATAACAAGCAAAAGGATAGAAATACGTTACAAACGAATGGGTTGCCTCCCATGCAGCGCTTAGTTTATAGTCCTCAGCCCGACTTGGCAAGATTAATTCACCGTAGACCAACAATCTGAAAAATTTGGGGGTCCTTTCAAACAACTATCTGCAATTCTAGCAACAACTTCAGACAAATATTAGCGTACGTTAACACAAGTGAAATCTTTATTTTATGGAAGTTTCCCCTACACTTAGTCTTTTCTCCACTTGGAACTGCATAGAGAACATAAAATAAGGGAATTATTCGTGTTCTCCCGGTGAACCTACACAGTGTTAGAATCAAACACATCTAATGGTGGATACTTAGCAGCAAAGTAATCCGACAAGACTTTAGAAGCACAACCATCCAACCCTAAGTGCGGTTGTTTCTTAAGATTTGAGCTAACAACTCTTTGAGAAACTATTTCGATTAAGGGGGAGTCAGTATCACATAAAGGTTTAGATATAAAATTAAATTCAAATTGCAAACCTGGTGAGTGAGTAATCACATCCTTTAAAGCTTCTATGTCATCAATAATTTTGGTTTCATTCTCTATCAATTCTTCTTCAATACTCTCCTCTTCATCAGAATCAGGCCACTCGTCAAGAAAAAGTTCGTCGAAGTCAATCATAAGATCTTCTCTTGAGTACGTGGAACCATTTATAACAATGTTTTCATTATTCCAAGTCTCCACCTTTTGAATAGGTGAATGATCGTTATTATGATCCGGAGTTGGAATTACTTCAACATTGTCACAAGAACTCTCCAAAGGTTGATCATATTTAGAATCATCATCAATCAAACATTCATCATTAGGTATAGGATTTGTTTCCATTATCTCCTTGAGTTGATCAATGTCGCTCCGCATGTTATCAATGCATCTTTTAAGTTCTTGCATATCATTCTCCTTTTTCTGACGGTTTTCTTCCATCTTTTTCATAATTTGTTGTATTAAACATGTCCACCTAGAAGAGTCACTATTAGAAGCACAACTATCCTCCCATCCTTGTGATTGCTCACTTACATACCCACCCGGAGGTTGATATGTATGAGAATAATCAAATGGGGCCATGGAATATTGATCATAACCACAAGGTTGGTCATGCTTGTATTCCCCGTACGGTTGATAGTTGTCATAAAATTGAGATTGAAAACCATATTGATTCCCCGACAACAACGCCAAAACTTGATGCGTGCCGTTTACCACAACAAATTATCGAGATATTTCCCACTAATTAATATAGTGGTAGTAAGGATCGTTCCCACAGAGAGCGATGTAATTAATACGTTATTTAAATCATCAAAACAATAATAAAAGTAAAACGAAAGGGGGTTTGGTTTGAATCACGTAAACAATATGAAAGTAAACAAAGAATAATAATAAGATGATGATCAAGAATTCCTTCGCCGTTACCAAGAGTCAGACTCAATCAATATACCTGTTTACCTTTCGTTAGAAACATATGTCATCAACCGTAGAATAACATCTAGCTCAGTGCTATCCCCAAAACTCCTTATATCACTGAATGTCGAAGATCTCGCACACCATATTCTATCCGTATGAACCACCAAGTAGAAGCTCACTCAAGGTGTAACCCAATCGAACGCATTAAGGTTTGTGAATTTAGGTTGATCCGAGCAGTTAAACTCTTAGCTCAAGGTCCACTTTGATGTCGTCTTCACACACAATTGCTCCATAGAATCCCTCTGCAAGGTCTCGTGTTTTCTACTTGTGCAAGAATCAAGATACAATTACGGATACCCTAATTCTTACTAGAATTAGAATGATCAATAGATTAACTTAGTATGCATCCAAAGCAATCGAGAAATCAATCATAAACCTTCTATGTAGCAAAGACAATCGACAATGATCAAAACTTTTAAAACTCAAGGAAACTTGTAAATTGAATAAAGCTTCGCGCTTAGAACATTGAATTCATACCTAATCTACAAAAGAATTATCCGCTCGTTAAGAATTTACAACGAGAAGAAAATAATAAAGTTCCTCCCAAGGGAGAGGAACCGGTGGAAAAGATATATAGAATTGTCTCTAGGCTCCCCTATATATAGGCTTCAAGTGTATAGGAGCCCTTGTTTGAATCCCGTTTAAATACGGTTTCCAAAACTCAACCAAATTCCAAAAATAAGGAAATTAGCGTCGGGTTGCCCCTTAAGGGTAATAAACAGTACTCCCCGTAGCAGTTCCCGTTTTTAGCCTATTTTCTTGATTTTCCTTCTTTTGCTCGACCGTTCTGCTCATAACTTTCTCGTCCAACCTCGGATTGACCTGATTCTTTCGCCGTTAGCTTCGTATTTAAATTATCTTCAAGATAAAGCCAAGAAAATTCGCATTTGAATGATTCAAAGTTGGTCTTTGGCCTTCCTTCTCTTTTTGCTCTTTGGTTCTTTGTTTCTTTGGCGCTTTTGGCTCCTTTTTGGATGGTTCAACCTAATAAACGCTACTCAATAGAAAACAAGAGTAATTCAATGTATTTCACAAGAAAACTAACAAAGAAAGCATAATAAATTGATGATATCAAGGTGTTTTATGCACCTATCACAAACTACTCAATCGTGGAGATGTCAGAGTTTGTCGAATAAGGCGGTTCCTTCCGTAGGTTCATCTCCGAAGATGGCTTCGTATCCTTTCCCTCGAACTACTTGCACGATCGTTCTCTTGCTGAGCTCTTTGTTCGAGTTGATATTGCAGACTTATCCGAAGCAAAACCAAGATACCTTTGGGTTAGGTAAGGCTTCCTGATATGGACACATGTCCCGAGGGTGCTTTACCCTTCACAGAAAATTACTTATTCGTCATCCTTTGCTCGCCATTTGCCCCACTATCCGCCAAGTGTGACGTTTCATGACGCGTTCTGCATGTTCCCGAGATTCTAGCTACCTTTTGACGTTCCAACCGCTAGCGCCGGTTTTCCTTTACTATTTAAGTTTTATTTTCCCCCTCTAAATTGTTTTAGCCTTTTCGTACTCTCTTCCACAGCTCCGGCGCTATTTTCCTCTGAAAACCTTGAGATTTTATCTTTTGATCGAGCGCCCCTTAAATGTTTTCTCTTGGTACCCTTTGCTTTAATCTTCTTATAGCTTCATAAAGACAACTTCTTTTCCCTTTCTATCATCTTTCAGACCCTTGATCAATCTTGTCTCTATAACTTCCGGCGCCAGCAAGTCTTGCCTTCCTTTTCTTTCATTTTTATTTTCATGGCATCTCCTTCTAAAGTCGATGATCTTATCTCGATGATGAAGGATTTGGGCTTTAAGTCAAATTCTTTTGATATAAAGGTTGTTGGTTCCCCTGGTAGCCGGCTGACTCTATAACTGGTTGAGGAGTTCAAGTGCAACGAGCATAGACTCTTGGTTACGTTCCATCAGATTTCTGCTGGGTTGATTCCTCATTTCTATCCGTCTTCCAACCCTTTGTTTCTCGAGATTCTCTGCCTCCTTCCTAGCCCTCGGGGAATAATGCAGCTTACTTGCAGTTCGATTCATCTTATTAATCAGTGGGTTTCTCGTTTCGAAGATAATTCCGAAGCTGGTTCCACGGCGAGGTTTTATTTTACCGCCGATTAATCCTTTCATCGCTATGAGCCATTTTTTACGCTAGATAAAGAGTTTGCCCCTTGGGGCGTTAGTTTCCGTACTGTGAAGGGGGGTGTGAATATAATTCCGGGATCCCTAGACTACTCCATGGATGAAGACTGGTATTCGGAGCCTGTGCTTTTGAAGGGTCCCATTCTCCGAGGCTGGAAAGGCGCGGGACATTTTTTTCCTCGGTCACAGTTCGAAGTAGACCATGAATTATCGACTCAGCATCTGTTTACTGTCCATTTTTCTGACGAGGAGAAATAGTTGTCTCGCCAAGTTTTAAGGAAAGGTAAGGGGATTTCTGCGGGTGCTTCGAGTAGCTTAAAGCGCCCCCGATCATATAAGGAGACTATGGAACAGGTAACAAATACCTGCTTGAGATATGTTTTTATTTTCTGTGGTATGAATACTTGCCTCTATTTGTTTCCTGAGAAAGACGGATCCTCATCTGCAGGGGAATGCTGTTTCTGTGGGTGATTTGAGTCTGAACAATAAGTTGGTTGGTTTTGAGTTCGAGGAGAAGACGGGGGTTGCTAGGCCTCGCAAGAAGTTTTTTTTTAAAGAAATCCTCGAAAACAAGTTTGCCGAATCAACGCAAGGTATCTACGGAGCCATTGGAGGAGAGAATGATAAGGAGTGTTGCTGGCGAGTTGCCACCGCCGAAGGTTGTTACTGTGGCACCATCGATAAAGCTACCTAGGAAATTGATGTTGTTAGGGCATTGTCCGGTCAAACCCACTAGCGTTGGTATGTCAAGCTGATTGTCAGTTTTAGGTATCAAAACACAATTCTTGATTTAGCCTACTAGAGTTTAGATATCGAAATTGGTATATGGACTAAGTAGTAGAGACCTTGAAGACGGAGACTGTGAAGACAAAGAAGACATCAATTATTCTTCATCGACAAAGGTTAGTAGGAGTTATGACTTTTATGGAAATTCTTTTATTCTACTTACTCTATCTTTCGAAATAGTCGACTACTTTAGTAGTGATATTAATAGCGATTGAGATCGTGTTCTTGTCTATATGACCATGCGTTATGTTGGTATTTGTTCCCACGAATACTAAGTTTACAACAATGCATGAGATAGATTATATACCATTTGTCCATTGCAATGGTTTGCTTGCAAATCACTTGTTGGATATGGGTGAATCTAAAGGAGTACTCTTGAGCAAGAGTCTAGTGGATTATAGTTGAGGGAGTCTAACATGTCTAAGTACTGGATAAGCCCAGAACTTCCAGCGGATCCAAGTTAAACCCTAATCTGAATGTCGATGGTTCCCGAACCGTTCGTGAACAGTGACTTAGGAAAAACTCCTGAGTTCCAAATTGTCATTTTGTACGCGTACCCTACGTGAACCTCAAAATCGATACTTTTGGCTGTGATTTAGATGGACGGTTTGCGAACCGTCCCAAGTGAATATTCTCTGGGATTTTCACTCGGGTTAAACTCTGACTTCTTTATCTCTTAGTTGGACTTGGTTATCACGAAAATATCTTTTGTGGTCCATCTAACGTTTCTCAATGTGTCAATAAGATAAATATTATCTCTGGTCTGTTGGATATCAATCTTGAAGTGTTTATGAGCTAATAAAACACTTTGCAGATAAATGATTTCCAATTGAGATAAATCTCTGTTTACTTGGTTTGCAAGTTAGGGTTTCCAAAACCTGTGGAACAAGTAACTAGTTGCTTTATTCCAAAGCAACCTATCTTATTGAGTGCTATAAATAGAGGTGTTTAAGGACGAAAACCACAAGCATCAAGCATACGTGAAGATTTCTTTTGGAAGAGATCGTAAAACTCATTTCACTTCGGTGAATGCTTGTTGTGGTATAGTCATCCTCTATTAGGTAGCAGTTCCTCTTGGGATTTACATACGACTATAAGGACTTCTCTTGAGAGTTGGGAAGCACAGGTAGGAGATTGAGACCTTAGTGGTTGAAATCGGAGTAACCTGTAACCTTGGTAACCTGATCACGTTCTTGTCTATTCTACGGTCCTTCTCTTCTGATATAAGGCCATTCAAGAACTGATACGTTACATACAGGGTTTGAAAGAAGAAACGCATGGCTGCACTCGGTGTTGTAAGACCTAGTTAGCTCCAGTTGTTTAAGTTTCTTAAGTGATTCTTCGTGTACAACTGAGGTAGAGACAAGTTGGGCATAGTTTACTCGGTTTCTTGTCATCCCCCGCTTGTAAATAGATTTCCGTATGACCTGGAGAAATCCGAAGGAAGTCACTTTGTGTTTGTCAAACTGATAGAGGAAAGTTCAAACATACAGTTGATAATTGAGGTTGAAAAGCCGAAATTGTTGACACAAGCCTTTAACAGCGGTTAAAGAAACTCCTAGGCCTGTAAAGGACGTCAGCTAGGGGAATCAAGTGCGTGACGATCTGTGGGGGATCTAGAGACGTAAGGAGTGCGACAGTATCCAGTTCATTTGGAGGGTGGAATTGTTCTCTGCTACATCCCAGACCGAAGTCTTATAGTAGGCTAGTGTTTGTCGATAGTTTGTACTGTGCGGTGTTCAATCTGGACGAGGTTTCGAGGTTTTTCTACAGGTTGTATTTTCCTCGTTAAAAAAATCTCTGGTGTCTTGTGTGCTTTATTTTCCGCATTATATTCTCTGATTATATAATTAAAGCAAACACAAGAAGTACGTTATTCTAAACCTGATCGTTGTCCTCAATCCATCCCTTGGATTTACCAAGACCATGTCTTGCGTTGGAATGATCCTTGTGATCCAAACTCAGGTTAACAGATCTGGATATTGATTTTTGAGATCGTCCAGATCTGACCATAAGTCTCACGATCCCAAACGAAAAGTTGGTTGTATTTCGGTACCCCTGCTTTTTCAGTTGTTGTTGAGCCGAATGTCGCTATGCCGAGTGTGCCTGCCTCTGTTGCTGCCTCTGCCTCGGCCACGGTTGTTTCTGCTGCCACGACTAATGCCTCAGTCGAACCTTATGTCATTTCTTCGAGGAAAATTATTCTTCTGGTTGACCTCCTTCTTCCTCGAAGGGATGGCTTGACTGTTAGCATGGATTCTTCGAAGAATCTAGTTATCAGTTTCCCTCGTAGTTCGAAATTTCCACCTGCTCTTAGCTTTGCTGGTAAACACACTCAACCATATGCTGCAAAGAGATTTAAGGAGGTGCTTTTTGAGAACCATAATCCAAGTGACTTTTCCATGGAAGTTTCGTCTCGTTTTGACTCTCATGCCTCGGATCCCCTGGGTTGTCCTTTAGACCCTGAGTTTTGCAAAAAAAATTGCGATGTTGTTGGAGGTGACCGTTTCAGAATGGAGTATGATCTTCGCCATCCGCCTTTGTCGTACGAGGAGAACCTGGCTACGCTTCAAATGGTGAGTTATTTTTTCTTGGAGTATGAGTAGTCATATTTTTGGGTTTGGCTAAGTATTAGTGTCTTTTTTGCATGTTTCATAGGGTGGTTACCATGCCTCTGGCCTCTTGGCTTATACCTTCGACTTGTATGGCAAGGCCGAGTATCATGAGCGAAAGTTTCTCCGAATGCAAGAAGAGCTTGCTGCAGAAAAGACTCGCAGTGCCCGCGAGAGAAAAATATAATAGGTATGAATTTGTTATCTTTATTATTGTATTGCGCCTTGCGATTTTATGCTGAGAAAAATTTACTGCTTTCTAAAAGGCGAGTTAGAGGAAGGGGAGAAAAACTCCGTGAAGCTAAACTAAATCTAAACAACTCCCGAGAGGGTCGCAAGTCTTCTCATACTGTTTCTGGTAATGAGAGTCATCGCGCTGAAATCGAGAAGCTTTTAAAAGAAAGGAATAAAGCTTGGATGATCAAGATTATTATAAGAGGAAAAGGCTCGAGGCTGAGAACCTTCTTACCGAGGAAAAAAGGAGAAGAATGAAAATCGAACGCTTACTCGAGGAGGAGAAGAATAAGAATGAGATTAGTGCTCGTGAAAAGCATTTTTTCCAGCTGGATTTAGCTCGCTTGACACAAGAGCGAGATTCTGCTCGTAAGGATAAGACGATCAGCTCGTCTCACAGGATGGTGATTGAGAGTTTAGAGCAGGATATCAAGAATTTAAAAGTTCAAGTGGATGCTTTGAAGAATGTCAATAAGGGGCTAGTTTCAGAAAATGATGGTTTGAAGAAAGGTTTTAATGACATAAGCATGGAGCTTGCGAGGTCTAGGACTTCGAAAGACCACCTATCTCGAATGGTCGATGAATATCGATTGGAACTTGCTAAGCTAGGAGCGGTTGCTTCTGAAGATATTAGAAAAAAGGCTGCCCAACCTCGTT
Organism: Papaver nudicaule; assembly: GCA_023529015.1. Classification (NCBI taxonomy): domain Eukaryota; kingdom Viridiplantae; phylum Streptophyta; class Magnoliopsida; order Ranunculales; family Papaveraceae; genus Papaver; species Papaver nudicaule. Next base: position 15,825 of record JAJJMA010078928.1, read on the forward strand.
TTACCAATCAAAATGAGGTTACTGAGTACATGGTTATTAAAGAAAGTAGGGTACTTGCCCTGATCATCTTGTTTTTGATGTTCCTGTCGTGTGTTCAGAGTATGGCCGAGTATCTCAACTTCACTTGTGTTTGTTTTTTATTTTGCAGGCATCGAGGCCAACTTACAAAAGAAAGTTGCAGATACCGAAGCTGCAATGGATGATGCTGCCAATCAGCTGGTGCTTGAAGCGGACCGAAAGTTGGAGTTCGAGAGGAGAGATGCGCAATTATCGAAGGAGTTGACCGAGGAACGCCAACGTCGAATTGCCGACATAGACAGACTTTCCCGAGAGCTGGAGCTCGAACGTAAGCGTCGTTCGGAGGATGCAGAGAGGAGTGCTGAGGAAGTGGCTACCGAGAGAAATTTCCGCCTCAAAGTGCCAGGAGGACTTGAGAAATATGGGCACAAGCTTCGCCCTCATCCACCATCAGTTAAGACATCGGCAGGCTGTTGAGGAACTTCTTACCCGGTCCGCCTTGACTACTTCCCTGGCTACGAGTATGGCTTGCCGAAGACATGGTCAGTCCCTTTTTAGGACTATCGGTATTGAGCCTCCTACCTATGGTGCCGTTGGTGCTGACGATGCTGATGCAGTACTCCCAGGTGATGAGGATTTGCTTCCTCAGGAAGTGTTTGTAAGGTTGGCTAGGGATGAATTACGGAGGAAAGGGGTAATAAGGGACGTGCCTGAGGATCCAGGCTCCGGAAATGATGGAGATGATGGTGACAGTGATTTTGATGATGGCCATTAGGGAGGCGCCGAGGGTGATCCCAAAGATGATCCCGAAGATGATTCTGAAGATAATTCCGAGGGTGATTCGAAAGACGGTCCCAAGGACGATGCTGGAGAAAAAATTAGTAACGTATCCGATGATGGTGCACAGGATCTTGCGGACTTCAAAGAAAGGAGCACTGGTGGTGGTGTGGTTGTTGGTTTTGATAAAGGGAGCAGCTATTTGTTTCAAGAATCCACAACATCGTACAATGATGAAGAGAGTGAGGGTAAGACTGAGCCCGTGAGGGAGATTACTCCTTCGAGACAATATCACTCCGGTTTTCGAACCTATGAAGAGGACCTGGAAGCTGAAAGGGATCTCCAAGATGAGATGAAGGTTTTTGGAGACCGCACCCCTCGCAGTGTTGTGTTACCTGACGGAGTTTCTCCCATGGTCTAGTAGCGAATCTTTTTTCTTTTCCCTTTGTTTTCTGGATATACTTTTTGTACCTGGCATCTCCCCTGTTTTTGTGCTTATATGCCGTGTTGAATATATATACAAAGAAGCGTTTTTGTTTTGTTAGAGTTTCTCCTCATTAGTTTTGTATTTTTCCTTGGGAACTTCGCGATCAGGTACGAATTTGTTTTTGCAATATTTTAGGCTCCTAATGTTACTCGAGGTACAAATCCGGGGCTTACTTCGATGTGGAAGATAGTAAACCAAGCTAGTGGGGGCTTACGGATCACCCTTCCCAAAGGCTTTTAGCTACTTGCCTGTTTTAAAGCAAACAAAGGCTATCGAGGCCATATGTACTCGTTTTGCCTCAGTGTACTGGGTGTTTATCGAGGATACTAGGTATCCTCCAAGAGAACATGGTGGTGTTCTGATAATCCTTTATCCCTAGTAAAGTAGTCGAATAACGATGGGTAGCTGTTATACCTGTGCTTCGATTATAAAGTAGATCATTGGGGGAGTGCCGGTCAAGGATGGAGCTTAGACATGGTACTATTCTCCTATCGCGGCCTAGAATTTGACCTATCTGTATCTCGCCATCCCCTGCTCGAGGTTGTGCTTTGATTTTTAGAGGAGGTCCCTCGGCTGCGTGACTCGCCTATTATTCCCATGAATACACGCGAGTTAGCTGCCTCAGGGTTCCATGCACCTTTAGAGGTAGATGTTAATCCCATTTATCGTCCCCTCAATGCCTCAGAAAGAGAGGTCCTCATGATCGTGTAGTAGTGGGTCCAAATGCTTCATTAGCTTATGTAGCCTAGATGCAAAGTACCCACCGCTAACGGGGTGTCATATGGGTAGAGGACTGTGTCATATAACTCGTAGGGCCCTTACGGTTTATATGAACATCAGCTTTGTGCCTGTTATTCGAGGTCTTTTTATGTTTTTGGCATCTGGGCCTTGGCGTTAAAGGCCTTTTAATTTCATTGCGTCGACGCACTAGGGGAGATATGGTGTTATGGCATGCTTGCTTTATATGGCGTGAAAGCCTTTAGAGGTTTGCCTATTCGAGTAGGAATTTTGCCTAGCAAGTAGGATCTGGAGTTTGAATCGAGGTATAGTGCATCGAAGAGTGCGATGTATATTTTCTTAACAGCAGACCAAGATGCTTCCTTTATTCTTTCATTCTAATACTGACATTTCTTATGTGTTGTTTACATAAAAGGTTCTAATTAAGGTGTTTCAGATTCTTTCCCTCAACTGGGGTGCTTAGCTTTTGTCCTTCGAGATTGACTAAGTTGTAAGTATCGTTCTCGAGTGCCTTTTCAATTACGTATGGCCCGGCCCATAATTGCTCCGAAGTATCCTTGACAATGTTACTCGAGTTTGGCTTGCTGGTTGAAACGTTCGGTGTGAGTACCTTGCTACTTGCCACGAGGAATTGTTCTCTGTTTTCGATGTAATGGCCCTTGCTCTTGGAGATAGGCCGGGTGCCTATCTTGTCCACTGTGGGATTTCTCATAGTGGCACCAACCATTCCAGCCTCGACTTCAGCTATAAATTCTCTTATACATGACTCTGTTATCTTCGGGTGCTTTGCTTGATTTGGAGGTTCCTGCCTCGGATTCTCTCTTTCTTGAACATCCATTTCGTTGCATACACGGGATTCAGTTGAATCTCCCAGTATTTATGCGATTCCAAGTGGTGTTGGGAATCAAATTCTTGTGTGTAGGGTGGAGGCTACTCCCATGATGTTGTGTAGCCAGGGTCTTCCGATAATGGCGTTGTAGGGAGAGTCTATGTCAACCACAGAAAATGATGTTGGATGTTCTGATTTTCCTATATGAATCATTAATGTCAGTTCTCCCCTAGGCAACGATGGTTTTCCATTGAAACCATATACGTTATATGCTGAGGGTACCAAGGCATTTTGTTTCCCGAACAACTTATCATACGTCCTTCCAAAAAGTATGTCTACAGAGCTTCCCGGGTCCACCAGTATTCTAGACATTGCTGTTTTCTCGATGTGTAGCGTGATAACGATAGGATCATTGTGCAATCTTCCTTCGTCGGGGATATCTGCTGCCGAAAAGAAGATCGGACGCCTCTACCATTCTTCCAGGTGCCCTCCAGCTGCTACACTTAATATTTCTTTGCCTTCAAAGTCCCTTTTATGAATTCTACCAGTGTGGACGCCTTTGAAGTTTCGCCTACAGGTATCTGCATGAACTATGAAGTTACAATCGCCAAATCTTGGGATGTTTTGATCAATAGTTATGACATATGCCTCGTGTTTCTTCTCCTCCTTTGATTGTGGCGGACTTGGAGGTGGTTTTGGTAGTTCAAGGAATTGCTGGAATTTTCCCTTTGAAATGAAAAAGTGAACCTGGTCCTGCGCCGTGACGCAGACCTCTGTTGTGTGTCCATAGAATTGATGGTATTCACAATGTTCTCTGGAGTTTCGAGTATGCTCTGGTTGGTTTCCCCTGCTTCTCGGGTATCTCATCTCGCTTTCCAATTCAGATTGCTCGATGCTTCAGAGAGTGTCTTCGATGGTGACACAGAGCTTCGGCAACTTTCTGTCTTGGAAAGCAGGAAATCCCGATCTTGGCACACCGAATTTCCTGCATCCCTCGTGTCCTCTTCCATTGCCTTCGAATTCTCTTCGACGGTCAGTGCCCATGATGTCGTTGTATTTTCTATTACCGTGATACCTCCCATCACCGAATTTTCCCTCGTTTCCATATCTTCCTGCATCATTCGACCTCTCTCGTTTTGAAAAGTCCCCTGCTTGGTGGTTCGTGGCGTGATCTCGCTCCTCGAGGGATAAGTTGTTTATGGAGTGTACTTGTTTTGATATGGCTTCCTTTCCCTGAGTTGCTTGTTCCCCAATTTCCTCAAGTGTGATCCGCTCCTTTTGGTATTTCTGTAGGTCTTGCAGCGTCTCTACATTTTTGGAGAAAAGTCTATCGTACAAAGGATGATTCTTGTCGAGTGCATTTAGATATGCTCGTACCTTGTCTTTCTCCGAGGCTCCATTTCCTACTTCCACACACTGGGTGGTCCACCTGTCTGTCAAGCTTTTAATAGATTCCTCGGGTCTTACTCTAATGCTGAACAATTTCTCCACTCCTGGCTTTGATGAGTCGTTGTATAAGAAGTGAAGTATAAATACTTTGGAAAGTTCTTCGAAGGACGAGATCGAACTTGCTGTTGTCGTACCAAGCCAAGGCTTTCCCTTTCAAACTGGAAGGAAAATACTTGCAAAGCACCTTGTCTATGTCAGCCCAGGCCAGGAATACTCGCAGGTACATTTTTATGCGTAAGGTCGGGTCTCCTGCCCCATCGAAGATTGATGCGAAAACCGGCATGGTGCACTTTACTGGTATGGCCTTAGCAAGAAGCTCAGGGTTGAATGGCGAGTGGTTGACGTCATTAATTGCTTCAGTCAGCTTGATCTTATCGGTCGATTGAATCCTGTAATCGAATAGCTCTGCTCGAAGCGTTTTGATTTGCTCCATCATGACTTGCTGTAAAGCTTGTGTCTCGGCATTCTTCATTGCCTGTTCATTTTCGTATATCAAATGTATACTGTTTCCTTTTGGACGTATATTGGGTTTTCGACTCTTTTGCTCGAGACCACTATCTCAGGGTCCTTGGGGTCGTCTCCCTTGAATTTGATGTTACTTCTCTACACCGAGTTTCCCCTGGATCGTGATGTGGTGTGTGGGCGAGAGTGTCCCTCGCTGCTCCCTTTGTAGTTTGAGGCAGACTTCTCCGCAGCTTTCTTAGTTGCGTCGGCTAATTGTTTTTTTAATTTTCTTATCTTCTTGTTCTTTTGAATCAGTTTTTTGAATTATGTAACCCTCGTTGCGTTTTCCACGGTTGGTTGATGTGATATTAATTCTTCATTCGGGATATCATCTTCGCCATCGTCTTCGTTATTCTCCCCATCTTCCTCTTGAATTTGTTGTTGAGGTGGTTCATCACCCACTGGGAATCCTTCCCCATATGGTCCCAAATCTTCTATTTTCACTTCTTCCTCTTTTACACGTTCTTTGTGCTGGACTGTGCTTGCTGCTACCTCTGGCGGTAGTCCTTTGCTCGTTGAAAATCTGGTGTTGTGCCTTGAAGAACCCGTGCCATGCCTCGAGGAACCTACTCTTTGCTTCGACATTTGTTCGGATTTCGAAGTCATGTTGATAGTGACCTGTGAAAAACAAAAAACCTGTGAGGTCCAGGGCGGCGGGTGCAGTGTACTAGGTCTGACATGTATCCTAGTAGATGTAGCAGATTCTGTCGTGCGAGGTTTCAGGATTGATTATACTCGTTCTGACAAAACCCTAACTGTTTGGGCTTATCCAGATCTACCTGCCCAATGAGGAGGTTCTGGCAAGCTGTCCTATTTTTTCGAATCTGGACCTTGAGTATGGAAACTACACGGCTTATTTTCAAATATAGACTTGGTATAGAAATCCTAAAATAACCCTTGATTAATTTTGTTAACTTAAATGATGCATCGGATTTGAAGGATATTTCCAGGAAATTGAAATGGTTGTTCCCAAAGTGAAAGCTACCCTGTAGATTTTCGTCGAGATTTGTATTTTTGGAAAAGTTTGTTATGCTCTTGATTAGATCTCTATGTTTCAAGGCTTGGATTCCTTGAAGAAACATCGATCTTATCATGTTGATGATTTGCTCAAAACCCTTGAGCGTGCTAAAGCTTTTAAGATCTTTAGACACCCAAGGTGGTGGAGCTCATAATGAAAATATGGTGTAAAGAAAAACTTAAAAACCCAGAAAATTTTTCCCAAAGAATTTTAAAAACCATGAATCACAGGCAAACCTAAGTTGTTTTAATCATCCTTGTTTCTAGCGCCAAACTGTGTGAGTATGAAATTTACATAAGCACTTCATACCCGACAGCCAACAGATCTAATAATCAAGCTATGGTCATGGAAGCCATTATACGTTACATGCATGACACTAGTACAAAAATGGGCTTATGTGACAGTTCATAATTTAAAACCATGACAGTTCACATATGAACTGTTACAATAGAACAAGCCATGGGATATTGGTAACAGTTTCTTACCAAAACTGACACCAATAGTGATGATCAATAGTGACAGTTTTGTTAACTGTTATCTAATAATTATACCATGACAGTTTTTGTAGAAATATGTCAATGTACATTGGTTTACACGTTATTTATCTTAAGCTATTGCAACTGTTATATATAAAAACTGTTAGCTAATGCGAAAATTATAGATAACGGTTCCTTTAATTACTGTCACGGTTCAATAAAGCATTGTCAAACGCACGATGCTTAAAGAAAGCGCACGATGTATGTAGTGGGTCTGTTTCGATAAGTGGTCTGTCTCGATTAGTGTAGTCTCATCAAAAGAAAATTTCGAAAGAAGAAGCAGAAGCTTCAGCAAAATTTCTCATTGATCTCTTCCTTCTATTAAATGAAATCCCTATCTAATTTTTATGTTTGAACAAGAAATCTCATATCTCTATTCTCATAGTATTTTCTCTTGAAAAATCTGGGATCTCGTCTTCTAGGTTTTTTTCAATCCTTACCTCTCGATCTATCGCGTTAGAAAACCACATGATTATTCTCTTAGGAAACTTAATGGTCCTGAGTTACTTAGATTGGGTTCTTAATTGATCGCGAAGATTCTAAAATATGTGAGTTCTTACAAGGTATAAGTTTTCAGGTTTTTAGTGAAATCCCTAGTTTTTGATGTGGCTTTATTTCACTTTTGTATTTAGGGTTGTTTTCTAGATCTGTTTCTGTACTGTATGAAGCCCAAGATTTGTATAGAAAGATCATTATTGGGTCTGTTTTTTTATACTGTAGGATCTCAAATCCAAAACATTCTCCATCACCTAATTGGGTGGCTGGCGTTGCTGCTGGCCTTATTGATTGATTTTATTATCAGAATTAAGAGAATTACCGCAGGATTCAAAACCAAGGTATGAAGTTCAACTTAAATTTGGATTCTAGGGTTTTGTATTGAACTTTGGGTTTGATTCCATGATTTATACTAGTTTTTCAACTGTAATTGTCTCTGGCATTTTACTCTTAAGTTGATTGAAATGGGGTTCTCTTTAAGTTTTTCGTGTGAAGTTTATTTGGTGAACCCTAATTTGTCTAGTCATTTTTTTCAATTTCTAATTTATAATTTGAAAATGGTACTAAATTGTGATTGGTACTTTATCACTTTATATGTCGAAATTCCTTAAAGAGAAAAGATTGCTAGGATGGTGCATATGGTTACACTGGCAGAGAAAGAGATAGCTTGGAGGTATATCTTGATATGGGTTCTTATCGGTCAGTCTTTATGTAGAAGCAAGTAGAAGTTTGTAAATCCTGATATGGGTTCTTAAAGATCTAGTTGTCTGAATTTTGTTTGTTTATTCATATTTCAATAAGATTCTTGCATCCCTCGACCAATGAATGTAAGAAGTTACCTGATCCACCAACTAGATTAATGGAGCACCGAGGGGGTTTTGTAGAATATGATTTGGTTTTGATACCCAAATTTAGGATTTTAAAGTGGTACGCATCATTGCACAGGGTTTTGAGAAAGGCTGGTGTGAGGTTCTGGGGTTTTCACTAAGATCAAATTCTAACTTGAGGACATCCAGGTTGATAAACTTTTCTTCTAGTAGACCATATATGTGTCATTTACCTGTTACTTCTACAGAAGTTGGTTTTGTTAGGGAGGAAAGTGAAAAAGGTGTTATCTATTATGACATTGTGTGCATGTTTGCATTGGTTTGTAGATTTTTTTGGTTTTCGAAGATTTGAATGCGTTGCGGTTTTGATGTGTAGATTGATGATGAGATAAAAAGACATAGTGAGTTACTCAAGGAGATAGAGCAGAGGCTAAAATATATCAATGAAGTTGCGGCAAAGCAGCGTAAGGACTTCAATGGGGAGTTTTCTAGTCATCTTAATTTACTGTCAGAGACTTATGATAGCTTGGATGACGGTGATGGCAAGCAAATGTTGAACTTTGTGCACTTGAGTTTTACTCTTTTATCCTACAGGTCTGAATTTTGTTTGCTCTGGAGTTGAGTCAGGGAGATGCAAGGTTCGACAGCGACGGCAGGCATTTTAAGTATGAGACTGTCAATGGCGATGCTTTTTCTGTAGGACGCCGCTGCAATGGAGAGTAGCATACTAGCTTTTTCAGATCACGTTCTTGGCTTGTCAGCACAGTTATGGCTGCTATAGCAGACCTCGGGGTCAAAGGAGATGGACAAAATGATGCCTTAAGTATTTCTTCTAACAATTTATACTTTGCTTAGAACTTCCAGTTTCACTTTTGATTTAAATTCTAGTTCTTACCTTCTTCTCATCTGCCTGTAAGTAGATAGGGTTTTGGTATATGGTAGAATGTATTTTACTACTTCACTACTTCAGTGAATGTGCACGTTCTTAAAGATTTGACTTCCTGTTGGAAGTGTTTTAAGACTTAACAGTACACCGGAAAGGGAGAACTTCCTTGTTCGGGTCTCTGTAATATTCTATGTTGCCTGTAATATTCTTGTTGTTTACTGATACTGATACATGACCTGATGGCCTAAATCAGAGAAGTTGCCGCTGGAGTCATTGTCGATTGATATTGTTGTTTACATCATGAGAAATGTTAAGCTTCTTGATCAGTTTCTTGAAGAGACCTCCAGAGTTCTGAAACATGAAGGGACTGTTCTAATTCAGGCACCCCAACCTGCTACGCTGAGCACAGATAAGGTACTTGTTGTTCTTCATAACTCTGTAATCTTAGTATTTGTGAAGATTGCTCGGTAATTATTCTATTTATCTAGCAGGCCAGCTCTACATTTGAGCGCAGGTTACTATTAGCTGGGGCACCTAGAGTTGCAAGTTCTGGACTTGAAATCGTTAATACCGGCAGAAAATGTTCAATCTGTAACAAAGAATTCTTCTGTTTGCACTTTCTTCTCACCGCGATATTGTATTTTCCTGGTCCCTTCTGTTTTTTGGAGCAGAGGTGCATCTTTGGAACTCCATGGAAAGGGTGCAGACTTGCTTTTCTGCACATTGTGTTTCTCTATTCTCTGTTGTAATTTGTTAATGTTTACCCATGATACTCATTTATGCAGGTTAAGGCCAGTAAATCCTCGTGGAAGATTGGCTCATCCTTTTCCCAAAAGAAAGGAACCCCAAATTTGCCTTATGTACAGCTTGATGATGATCTGGTTTTTATTGATGAAGAGAGTCTATTAGCAAAGAAAGACTTGAAGAAACCAGAACTTCCAGTTAGTATGATAATAAAAAATATAATTTGTCTATTCAACTCCTTGTGATATTTTCCTTTAGAAGCTTTATGTGATGCAAGAAGTCATGTGCAGTTGATGACTGGAGTTGCAAGCTCAAAGAAAGCCTGCAGAAAATTGCACTTGTTGACGGGCGAAGGCAGAAGAGAAAGTTGTTAAGCTCGGCTTAACCAAAGAGCAGATTGGGAACCCTCAGTCAGCATGTGGCAGTGTGAGTTTAGACTCTTCCTTTAGATGGATGGATTTAATCACTGACCTTATACATATGATTCAGTTAGTTTGATTTCTTATATTAATTCCTGCTATAAAAATCAAATGTGAAGAACCCACTTAGAATAGTTGATAAAGTTTCGGCAAGATGAACACCATTTGCAAGAGGTGTAGTTCGATGCATGATTCAAGAACTACCTTCTGTATTTAACCCTTGTTTTTTTGGAATTACTGTATACATGACCCTCAATACTGGATATTAAATTATAGTACTATGATATCTGGATGTAAATGCACTGGTGGCTTTTTCAGGAGGACAAAATAGGGATACTATCATATTGTACACACAACTGGCACTTGTTAGAAAAATCTGAGTTCTGGTTGTTGATTTAGTGTCTCATTTATATCGGTCAATGGCTCTCTTTATAACTATGCATATTATAAAGGTACCAAGTGTATATTTTATTTCTTCCTTTAACTCACATTTCTCAGCTGTTGCTTTTTTACCAATCAGGTTTCTTTCATGTGCCTTTACATACAATATATTTTGGGTCCTTGTATGTCCACTCATATTCAACGAAAGTGTTATGATTGTGGTGAGTTCGTCCCTCCAAAATCTTCCAGCTGGTTAATCTTTCTCCGTGTAAGTGAACTATATTTGATGCCGAGAGTTTCTTCCCAGTCCTGTCTCAAAATCTCATGTCACAGTTGTGTTTCATGTGGAGAAGGAATACAGAATATTAGAATATAATATTGGGTTTTGTACTTTTGTTATCATAAATAACAAGTACCAATTTATAATCTGTTTATGCATGTGTTTCTTTAATTTGTAGGTTGCTAGAGGTGGCAATAATGGTGGAGAAATCTGCTGAAGAGAAGGAGCTTGAGAGACTCAGTAAAGGATCAAAAAAAGCTCAAGAGAAGGTCACCGTTTTTTAACTCGACCGAAAATGGACATGGTTCATAATATCTTTACTGATTTCGTCAAGTAAATACTAGTACTTACTTTTACGGGAAGTTGATTGAATTATGTCCTACATCAGCTTGTACCAACATATTTGGTTTGGATTCTGTATTACTTGACTTATCAAATAAATTTATTGAGTTTGACGTGTCAATTGAAAGTCTGTACGGTGATTGATATTGGCTATCTCCATATTAACGCATTATGAGCATATGACAGACTACTATCATCTGAACTCCTAGCTGGAATAAACCTCACCCTAGAGAGTGTATGATGACAGTTTAACAGATAATATGTCACATAAGAAGGTTTAGATGACAGTTTTGTGAAGAAAACTGTTACCTTAGAACAAGCAGTTGAATTTTGATGACAGTTCCATCTAAAAAATGATGTTGTAAGTTCTTAACAATGACAGTTTTATAAAGAAACTGTTACCTTATAGTCATGATTATATGACAGTTCTTATAAGATCTTTCGTGACAGGGGCTTAGGTGACAGGCCAGAAATTTTTAAAAACTGTCACTTAATTATTTTGGTGACAGTTTTAAACTGTCACATAATCCCATTTTTGTACTAGTGTGATTACGAAGAGAATAAGAACGAGACCGAAGCTAATTGATATAAGAAACCATAAATGATAAGAACACAACTGTGAATTGCATTTCATTCTGACTAGTACATGGATATGATCCTAAGAAGCTTAAGGAGAAACTAACCTAATCTCACTCTCACAACTTAGGTTACACCAAAAAGCCAACCCCTACAATGGATCTCGAGCTCGCCTTATATAGGCCGAGTCTGAAGTAGTTTACAGCTAATAAGACAAACTACTCAATCGTGGAGATGTCAGAGTTTGTCGAGTAAGGCGATTCCTTCGGTAGGTTCATCTCCGAAGATGGCTTCGTGTCCTTTCCCTCGAACTACTTGCACGAGCCTTCTCTTGCCAAGCTCTTTGTCGAGTTGATACTGCAGACTTATCCGAAGCAAAACCAAGATACCTTTGGGTTGGGTAAGGTCTTCATGATCTGGACACGTGTCCCGAGGGTGCTTTACCCTCCAGAGCTTTGGCCACAAGCCTTAAGCTTTACTTGTTACCTTTGGCTGAGTACAGACTTACAATAACGTGTTTGGCAGCGCCATTGCCTCTCATGCATTACCAAAGCCTTGGCCACGCTTTGGCCTAGTGTCAAGGTCATTCTCTTGACCTTTTCTATGTCCTTGATTGCTTACTTGAGCTGGACCAACTCAGAATCCTCGGACACTTAACATTGACCAATCAGTGTCATATGCATGTCAAATGACCTTTTTGTCTTAGCCTAATGTCGCTTCCTTGTCGGACTATGAAGCTACATTTGCTAGACCACTTATGTACAGGGTAATAGTAACCTACCTCCCAATAGTAGCAAATATATGTTTGCGGGTCGGATCTGGCAGTGGAGCTGATCCGACTGCCTGGGTGTTGGTTAGGGGCCCAGACCAGCTATCGCTGGATAAAAAACAGAAAGCCTTTGACTCTTTGTTTGATACTTGCTGTAGTAGCTTAAGCCTTTACTTCAAATTCACACTCATTACTCACTAATCTAGTTGTTCTACTTCTGCTCGATCAAAGTGGTCTTAGACACTACTCCATAGCTGCCGCTTCTCTTTCAAAGCTCTTCAGGTAAACTTCCTCTCCCTCTAGATTTCAAGATTTTTGAGATTTTCAGAAGAATTCATTTCTAAAAGTTAGGGTTTTTTAGGTTTATGATAAGTCAGAAGTTTTTCATTGGGTGTGAATTTTGAATAGATCCATTTACTATAATCACTAATGGTGATGATTAAAACTGAACAGATGAAAAGGAAATGAAGCAAAACAATTCATTGATGGAAATGAAAGAACAGTACAAAATGAGAGGATAAACTCACTCACTTAACACACCCGTAGCACACACGCACACCAGCTATTTAAACAGAATAAACTGTACGGGAAAACCAGCTGTCAAGAGACAGGCTGTAAGCCAGGCTGTACATGCTGGACCAATCAAAATAAAGCATACAGATCACCAAGCAGGATTGATGTGAACCGTTGATAAAAGAATCATAAGTGGTTCTGATCTAACCACTATTAGCCCCCCGCAAGTTGATATGGGCTGCCGGCAGAACTTTCAACTTGGTTCTCAAATAAGCAAATCTTGGACCTGCAAGCCCCTTAGTAAAGATATCAGCTATTTGATCCATGGTAGCCACATAGGAGATCTGAATATTCTTGGCCTGAACTAACTCCTTCACAAAATTAAAATCCAGAGCTAAGTGCTTCATCCTAGTGTGAAAAACAGGATTGTTAGAGTAAGAAATTGTACTCTTGTTGTCACAGAGAAATGTAGGAGAAGATGGCAGAAGAATGTGAAGATCCTGCAACAGTTTGCATAACCAAATAACCTCAGCTGCTGAATTAGCAAGACTCCTGTACTCTGCCTCAGTAGATGATCTTGCCACTGTGGTTTGCCTTTTGCTAGACCAAGAAACTGGATTTGAACCAAAGAAGATACAGTAACCACCTGTACTTCTTCTAGTTTCTGGATCTCCAGCCCAATCTGCATCACTAAAGCCAGTGATAGCTGTTAGTCCTTTAGTAAACAAAATACCATAGTCTGATGTACCTTTGATGTATCTCAGAATCCTTTTGGCTGCAACCATATGTTCAGTTGTAGGAGTTTGCATATGCTGACAGACTTGATTAACAGCATAGCCAATCTTTGGCCTAGTCCATGTGAGGTACTGTAAGGCACCAACTAGAGACCTGTAAGGTGTAGGATCAGCTAGTGGTACACCAGTAGTAGATAGCAACTTAAAACTGACAGGAACAGGAGAAGAGCAAGGTTTAGCATCCAGCATATCAAATCTTTTCAACAGATCAAGTGCATATTTAGTCTGTGACATGAACAAACACTCTGCATTCCTCTTGATCTCCAAACCCAGAAAATAGTGAAGCTCTCCCAAATCCTTAATAGGAAAATGACCCTGGAGAAGTTGAAAGAGCTCAGAGCAATAAGATTGTGAGTTACCAGTCAGCAAGATATCATCCACATACACAAGACAGTAAGTAATTCTGGTGTCAACTTTCTGCACAAATAATGATGTATCAGCAGTAGATGCTGTAAAGCCATAAGATAGCAGAACATTCATTAACTTTTCATACCAGGCCCTAGGAGCTTGTTTCAAACCATAAATTGACTTGTGTAGTTTACACACATAATCTGGATGATCTGGATCTACAAATCCTGGTGGCTGAGTCATATAAACATCCTCTACAAGATCACCATGGATGAATGCATTGCTCACATCAAGCTGTTTAACAGACCACCCAAAATTCACTGCAACAGACAAAATAATTCTGATAGTAGAAGGTTTAGCCACTGGACTAAAAGTTTCATTGAAGTCTTCACCTTCTCTCTGATGAAAACCCTTAGCAACAAGCCTAGACTTATGTCTCTCTGTAGTTCCATCTGCATTTTCCTTTATTTTGAACACCCACTTACATCCTACTAAGTTTTGACCTGTGTAAGGAACTCTAGTAAAGGTACCAGCAGCTTCAAGAGCATTGTTTTCAGACACAATAGATGTTCTCCAAACTGGAATTTTCCATGCCTGACTAAAACTAGTTGGTATTGCAGAAGGAATTGAAGCTTTAAGTTTTGCAGACAAAGAATACTTAGAAGTAAAAGCTTTAGGCTTAAAGATACCTCTTTTGCCTCTGGTGACCATGCCATGAGCATTATCTGTTGCAGATTGTTGTTTTTGAGGAGTTGGTGAAGATTCCACTGAAGAAGTAACAACTGCAATATCTGTTGAAGATGGGAAAGAAGAAACTTGTGCTGAATGTGATTTAGCTGTAGCTGAAGATGAAGAATCAGTTACTTGAACCAAACTATCAACAGCATTTGCAATGTCAGTAGCTGAAGAAGTTAAATTGTCAGAGAGTTTTGGAGATGCAGCTCTTAAAGGAAAATTGTGTTCATTAAACACTACATGCCTTGAAATGAAAACCTTGCCTGTAGATAGCTCAAGACATCTGTACCCTTTGTGTTGTAGACTGTAGCCTATAAAGACACAAGTAGTACTCCTTGGCTGTAGTTTATGATCAGCATAAGGTCTAAGCCATGGGTAGCACACACAGCCAAAAACCCTCAAGTAAGAATAATCTGGTTGTCTTTTGTATAAAGCTTCATAAGGAGAAATATTTCCAATAGACTTAGTAGGCAACCTATTAATTGTATAATTAGCAGCTGTGAATGCATCAACCCAAAAAGATGCAGCTAGACCTGACTGAATTAAAAATGTCCTGCCAACATCCACTATATGTCTATGCTTAGACTCTGCAACTCCATTCTGCTCAGGAGTATGGGGACAGGATATTTCATGAACAATACCATTACTTGATAAAAAACCAGTTAATTCCTTGTGTAAAAACTCACCTCCTCCATCTGTTCTGACCACAAGAATAGATTGACCAAACTGCTTTTCAACTTGAATCTTGAACTTGTAGAATATAGACTTGAAATCTGACTTTTCATATAAAGGATAAATCCAGCAAAATTTAGTAAAATCATCTATTATATTAACATAGTACCTAAATCCTGAATTGGATTTTACAGGACTTGGTCCCCAAAGATCAAAATGTAACAGCTCTAGTGGCTTAGTACATTTATGTGTAGATGATGAAAAAGATAGTTTGTGACTCCTCCCTAACTGACAATCATGACAAAATATGGGAGTTTTTATTACATTAGGTAAGGACATGATATTGCAAACAGTTTTCATAGTTGAGTATGTAGGATGAGCTAATCTTTTATGTAGTACTTCAGCAGATATAGTTGAAACAGTAGCATAAGCTTTAGCAGTTGGTGTAGAAATTGAACTTCTTGTTGCAGAGCTGAGTGAAGTCTTTCTGTTGAAAGTAATTGGGTAAAGTCCATTAAGCTGTGGGCCTTGCAAAACTATCCTC